>JAQFZX010000528.1:0-54540 GCA_034682405.1 Hydroisotoma schaefferi | reverse complement strand
CTTCCTGACCTCGGTGAAGCGTATTTGACCGTTCCGGTTCAAGTTTTTCGACATCCTTAACAGGACAGCGTTTCTTATGCTGTTGGGAATATATATCACACAGGCCCAGAGTACTATTCCTATCCATAATTCTAAAGCATAACACGACGATATACCGTATTTCCGGAAATTACTCCCCTGGGGAGTTATTGTTTCAATGGTCTGATTTGCAGGGAGGAGTTATTCCGGGGGGCTGGGCTGTAATTGTTTCAATGGTCTCATTTGCAGTGGGGAGTTATTCCGGGGGGGGGGGGGTTGTTATTGTTTTAACCCAAAATAACCTTGGATTTTTCAGGTTTTTTCTCTAAAATATTAGTTTCGAAGTACAAAATCCCAATTTAACAGGTAAAATCTACCCATTTATTGTCATTGTTATTCATTCATTCAAATTACAATGCAGTTTATGCATCTCAACTTAAGTTCTAATCTATTTGCATCAATTCGAAGTCTTCTAACATATCAATCTGAGTTTGTTTCGTCTAAATTTCTGTAATACTCTTCCTCACACTCTTTTACCATTTGACTCTCCGGAAGCCAGAAGGTTTTGGGATTTATTTAACAGATTGAGTCCCCCTTCACAACTATTACCATTTTAAAAACAATGAATGAAACTGTCTTCTGAACCGTCAGAGTTATTCGAAATACCACAAAACTAAAAATATTTTACTATTGTTTCATGGGGAACAGCTTTTCAGTTCATAATCTTAAAGATTATTATCATTTTCATGCATATGAAAAGGTTTTGAGGGAGTAATTTGTCTAGAGGATGAATAGTAGGTGTATTGTAGACGGCAGTCATCATCATCATCAGAATTTAATGAGTAATAGCCCACCTAGTGTAACCAAACCTCTTCCAACCAATTTGGGTGCAGAATCCATGATTAAAGGACATGTTGAAATAATGAAATTAGGCATAAAACCAAGCTCAAGATGAGAATAAGTTGTCCTCTGAGATTTCTATGGAATTTAGGTTTGGAATGAAACGGTCTGCTTTGGTTGAACCAATACAGTGAAAGTTGGCCACCGTATATCCTCGAGTACAGGCCGGGCCACTATACTATTTTTGAGTTTATTGAGGGGGCCACTATCCGGGAGGGCGTATTAATCGGGAGGGGCTACTAATATTTTAATTCAAGCAAATCAACCCATACTTTGAAAAAGCATTACACATTACTTTCTTTAATTCTTATATCAAAATACAGCATCCTTGAATTGACGAATTTGACGACATCCAATTTAAACTTCACCGTTATTGATCGCCGCGGAGGAATTTTTTGCATGCGATAGGCAAATAAATCAATCCTTCTCTGTTGTAAAAAACGTTTTACTTACTGCATGGCTGCGGCGCTTTCGTATAAAAGCGAATTAATGCCCCAAGGTTACTATTCGAAGAGGCCACAATTCGAGGGGGGCAATAATAAACAGTTTCGAACTTGAAAGGGAGGCCTTTACTGGAGCACACGGTAATATATTTATGGCAAGTGGTAATTACACTGAATGGAGCTAAACGAGCATGACTTCATGTGCAATCTCATTATAAAAGTGTCAATTAAATGAAATCATCTTCATGGTGTAAAATACCGTTAGATAGCTTATTCCCATTTCATCCCCTTTCATTTACTTTTCAAATCAATATTATAACAATAATTTAGTTCACAAGATAAAGTTGTGTAAATCCTGTAAATTTTATAACCGATGCTTTGTCTTGGAAGAGTTTTGAACCTTAAACATTTATACCGTCTAATTGAACACTCTACAGGATTCCTAAAACCTTCTAAATATTTATTTATAGACCTATAGGAGGTCCGTTAACCGGTCAAAGTAAAACGACAGATAAGGTCTAGGAAGTCGCAAGGGCAAGCGGGTCAAGGGGGCGGGTTCCAAAGGTTAGGAACGGAAGCTCAGTTTTTCGAATACGTTAAAAACAACTTGGGAGGAGGTCAAAGAGACAGGAAATGAGAGGAAGGAGACCGATTTTGACATTTGTTTTTCTAGACGCATTTTTTAGAAATTTGTTAGACATAGATCTATTATAAAAGAGATTCTTTGTTTATATTGTACAGGATAGCATGCGGTTAGATGAATTCCACAAACCTCTGTATATGGAATTAATGAGGCAAAGATTGTAACTTATTAACTACATGTGGAGCTCAAAAGTTTAGGCTCCCTGATAGCTTTAAGCTAATAATGTTTGGAACTACCACATGCGACATCGCTAATAGATTGAGAGAAAAAACTCCAAAACTGGGCAAATAGTGACTACCGACTAAAGTTAGATTGCATTTGAAGCAACTAGAAATCCCATCCTTTCACCAGGAATACATTTAGCTGAAGCTGAAACGTACAGATCTACGAATTCATGAGTTTACATGAATTGCCCCAACCTAGTAGTAGTACCCCTGCTACTTTTTCTATGTAAAGGTAACATTTGATTTTTTATTTTCTCTCTGGGTTCAGTCCGAACTGGTCACTTGGAAATAAAGATAGGATTTGGATACAAATACCAAAATTGCACTCTCCTGGGACACTTTTTCCCTGAAATAATTTGCCAAGAAAATTACAGTTATAATAATACGTTTACACACTCCATCAAGGAGTTTATACGGAAAAATAATTACTATAAAAACCTCATCCCCTTTCGTGTAAGGGGATGAGTTATTTAACTTTGGAATTTTCCATTAGTTGTAAAAAGGGTTACACAGAGCTTCATGGTCGTGTTAGCTTGTTAAACGTTCAAATCCCATCAATATAAATGGGTTCAGGAAATTTGAGATTAAAGTGGAAAGAACTAACACTTTTAATTTTTTGTAGGCCAAGTCTCCATCCATCAGAAAAAGGAGTCAAATAGGATGCTGCCTCCAACAATGCTGATGCTATAGACATTCTGGATCCAGAAAACCTATCCATATGACCGAGATGGATGCTTCTCAGGAGTCAGTAACGGGTCGAAGGGTATCCTACTAGCTTGGTTGATGCATTTGCTTTGAATTGTACATGATCAAGAAATTATATTAATTGCACCGAATGCATTGCTTGATCCACAACCGGATACAAACTTAAATCTAAATAAATGTCAAAAGTTCAATTTGGTATTCCATCAATTACAGTTGAATTTTACAAGAAAACGCTGGCATTTTTCTTCTTATTACAGTAAACTTATGCAAACTAAAGCTAAATGTAGGAGTTTGTTTTATCTAGGGTACAATCAATATAATTTAATACTCTTGATTTATACTAAAAATCTAACCTAATTGTAAAATGTCAAAAATGTAGTCCTCTACTTTGGTTTGAAAGTAACAAATGACAGATTATGTTTCAGGCACCCATAGCATTATTGAGTGAACAAATTGGTTTTAACCCTTTTTGCTGTGTATAGTCATCGCTATATTTGTGAATTTTAAGGCATTTATGGATCTACGTAAACTAAAGAAACTGAACCTCAACTCAAAAAGTCCTAAGCTAGTTATTTTAAATTTCCAGAGTGTATTGCAAACACAAAATTCTTCACATTGGAATAAAGTGGTAAAGAAGAAACTGAATCCATTTCTTATCTTTATCTGTTAACTTTGCTCTATCTTTAGTTCATCAGTTTTCTGTTTATTTTTTACATTTTCACAGAGCCTTATTTTAAATGAGTAATGGATGAGGAAACCGTACATTTTAGACGCGTTCTATTAGGATTTTAGCTAATAGACGCATCATCATCATCCCCATTTATTTGGTTCAATCCCGAATCCTCTATCTCTGATCCAGAATCTTATACACATGTTCACAATTTGTAACCCATAATTATGAACCCAGTTAAAAAAAGTCATCACCCACCCGAGCCCTACGTTTGCATTACAAAGAGAATTGAGAAGGCCTCGTTCGTTGAGTTGTAAAGCAAAGGATGATGACAGAATCCACCAAAAGTCGTCAGAAACCCGGTGGTTGTTTCGTTTGTGTGAGGAAACGTTGGAATTAAATTAAACTCAAAACCATTTGTAGAGTTAGGACATTTCTCGGATCCACTTTCACCCTTGCGCTTAAGTTGGATTTGGATTAGAAGAAGTGTTACGAAGTTACGCTTTAAATGTGTGAAATAATTACATTATGTAACTAAAATCCAGAGAGTGTATTTCAAAACGATGGATCCACCTCTTGATATCATTAGAGCTTCAGTATAATCAATAACTTGGGTGAATTTACTGCATGTGTAGGAAAGAAAACACCAACCTTTGATCTTTATACTTATACTACATGATAAGTCCAGTAAATTCAAGTGGGCATTTGTTAAAGCCATTTGAAGACAATACTTAGGTTTATTCAGTCACACTTCCTATACTTTAACACATTCAAACTAACCCTAGGTGGACCAGAATTCAGAGGAGAAAGAAATTAGTTGCAGCTAAGATACCGTTATTGAGTTTTGACCTATGGCTAGTGTCTAGTGTGAGCATTAATAGTACTCTTTGTAGTTAGATCCTCTTCCAGATTAAAGAACTGGACTGGATGATATAGAAATATCTCCAGCCTTCCAGCCCTAACAGATTCTATTTTAATAAAATTAAGCATAATCACCTCAATAAAAGAGCACCCCTGCTCTGGACTAATATTCAATAAATAAATTATTCCAACCAAAGCAAAGTGGCTACTGAATAAATCGGGTACACTTTCTTTCGTTGGTGCTGAATGCTGGCCGGGTTACTTTTACTTCCTACAGTTATACATTTCTTACTGTATTTAGTATAGAGTATACAAGCGGTCTACAAATGCTAAGCACCGTATTTCTGGGTATTACTCCCCCGGGGGAGTTAATATTCAAAGCAAAAATTGAAAACACTTTTAAAATGGGGGAGATAGGGCGACTTTTAATTTTTAACATGGATAGAGGGGGATTTTCTTCCAGGAGGGAGTAATTTACAGGAGGGGGGAGTAATTTCCGGAAATACGGTATCGTACAAGTATTAGTCTCGGATTCCCAACATTTAAAAACATCAACGAACTTCTCCATTACATTTTCAGCCATAAGCTTCTGCGATGTCCCACAAAAAGGCTAAGGTCGTCCAAAGCGGATGGCTCAAGGAATATAACAACCACCCTGTACTAACTGCAATGCATCCCAAGTTAAATGAGCCCTGTATTTCCAGAAATTACTCCCCTGGGGGAGTTAATTTTCAATGGTCTCATTTGCAGGGGGGAGTCATTTAGAGGGGGAGTTATTCCAGGGGGGGAGTTATGGTTCAAGCCAAAATAACCTTTGACTGTTCGAGATTTTTCTTAAAAATAATTTTTCTAACCTAATATTTGTGCTGCAAAAGCTCATTTTAAAATGAAATTGGTAATAAACCTAAATTTTGCCGTAAATTGAATACACTTGAATTGGATGAATTTTATTATAAATGTTTGTAATCAAACGTACAATTGTACTGTAGACGAATTATTATTTTCTAGCCGGATTTAAATTAGGAATACCCGATAATTGATTGAACAATGGAATCTTAATACTATAATACTTTCATTTTATTAGACAATATCAACTATCCGGTTGGCGTCTTTATTAAAATGTCTCATTATTGTTGAAGTGCCTACAAATTGTGATTTAAATTGATTAAAAAAATTCAGTCAGTTATCCGGTATTCATAATTTAATTCCGTCTAAAAAGATAATAATTCATCTAAAAATGAATAACAAATATATTTGATACAAAAAATGCATAATTAATCCTTCGTCCAGTTGTTCAGGTAAAGGATGCTTCAGCCAACGTAAACTGAGTATACGTTTACCTACTTTTAAATATTTATGAAATTTTATTGCATTAAAAACAAAACACAATTCAACGCACAAAAAATAAAATACAGGAACCGTTTCAATTCCTTAGAGATAAAAAACTTATTTCTGAGCTAAATTATGAGGTTTTAGGGGATAAGGGGAGGGGAGTTATTTTTTAATAGAGTCATTGGTAATTTCTGAGCTTACAATGGCTTATTATGTGATAATATTCATGCTGGGCAAGATTCTCCTGATGCTAGCTGGAAACGCTTTGAAAGCTACGACCCATACACGAGCTCTAATGCAAACTGGCACTATCCCTACTCCCTACTGTTTCAAAAGGACTTTTAAGGATTAAAGTGGCGTACTTATCTTGGATAATAAATGTAAAAAGTAAAATTTTATTGCACTCTAGATTAGAAATTGGCCTGTAAATGGCTGTATTAAAATAAAGACAAGTAGGATGAAGGGAGCTAAGAAAAACAGCAATTACCTAGCTAAAGTGGCTAATAGTCACAAGGCTGTTAATAAAGTTGAAAACAACAATAGAATAGCTTTTCAAACGGTTCATAATTCTAAATTGCTCCGTCTGTAAACGTACAGTCGTTTTTTTGTGCATCACAGAGAAAAATAAGGGTATGAAATTTAATTTTGCAAATGATAAGAACTGGCATTCAAGCGTTACTTTAAACAAGATTTTAATACATGGAGATTTTCGATCTCTTCGCAAAAGATGAATATCTAAAAATCCATCTACAGCAGAGTATCTTCACCATATCAGTTGTTCCCGAGCTATGATAAGATTGCATCATAGTTAGCATACTTGCTTATTTATGGAAAGTGCTAGACTGAATGAAATATAGGAACATGTCCAGTTTGTAGTGGACTTCATCCTTCAGTACGCATTCTCTTTGTTGCTTTATTATGAGCTATACAGGCTTTCGAAAGTGACTCCGCCTGTGCATTGGAGGGTATGTAAACAGACATCAGTGGGGCTTGGGATCTTCTGAAGAAAGCAAGACTTTTTCCGGTTTCAAACATGGGTGTCCTTGTGCAACTATTACTAGTGTTGGCTTTCTCGGAACTCGGAGCTCAAAATCTGGACAAAGGTAAGTACAATTTTTGCTCTTTCAAGAGGTTTCAATTAATTTAGAGGGTTGAATGCGATATAAATGGTTGAAATCTAGGGGGTTGAACTTTATTTATATAGTTGAATGTGATTTAGAGGACATAAGGAGATTTAAGGGGTTACTGGTGGCTTAGTAGGTTGAATGTGATTAAGAGGGTGGAAGGTTATTTAAGGGGTTACTGGTCACCTAGAAGGTTGAATATGATTTGCAGGTTAGAAGGTTATTTAAGGGGTTACTAATGACTTAGTAGGTGGAATGTGATTAAAAGGGTGGAAGGTTATTTAAGGGGTTCCTGGTGACCTAGAAGGTTGAATATGATTTAGAGGGTAAAGGTTATTTTAGGGGTAAAAAGTGACAAGGGGTTGAAGGATCGAGCCTTTTTCCAACGCGGCCCATACTTAGCGTTGTAAAATTGAACACATCAAACGGAAAATGGCCAAGTTCCATCCCCCTCGAAGGGCCTCTTTGAAGAGGAGAGCTAGGATGTGGTCTTTCAGCAATTTCACGAGCTGCAGATAGTCATATTGTGTGGTTATTTAGTCTCGGACCATGCCTGCTCCTTATTCATCATTCTTGACCTCAAGCTCATTGCAATACTCGCCCGAAGAGTGCAGAAAGGGGGAATCGGTGACCTTCGCACTTTTTGGTTAGGCAGTGAACATTAATCACCATTGACAAGTGGTGCAGAGGGCTCGTTATCATTATGGGATTGATGAATGAGAGTTAAGAATTGAGAGGGATGAATATAAACTAATAATGTTCAGTTAGAGCTCACTTCTTCTACTAGGAGAAGGGGCTACAGGGTTCATACATAGCCTTCCTGAGCTACTGGGGATCGATTGACTAATAATTGAGTAAAGGAAAGAACTAGCTACGACGAGATTGACTGAAATATTAAAACAAAGGTGGTTATTGTATCAATCCCTTGTCCCAATTAACTTATTTATGCCCTTTCTTTCAAGTCTCTATTCCAATTAAAATGAAACCCTGATTTCCGGTGAAATACACGGCCGTTGTTTCCTATCTCATCTCCGGGTAGAAATATGATATCCCTGTTATCACAGATTGACCCTCCTAAACCACGCAAATACAAATGTGATTTAGTGGATTGAAGGTTTTTTAATGTGATTTGGAGGGATCAACTTGCATGAATGTGATTAAGGGGGTGAGAGGGGGATGAATGAGATGAATTGGGATTTATTTTGCTGTATGGGGTTTACCGTAATTTATAGGCTCGAATGTAATCTACGGTGGTTAAGGGCTTTGTGATTTACGGGTAAACCATCCGTCAGAGTTGGAAATAAGTAACTAAATGGACTCCCCCAACGCGCACTTTTGTTTATCTTTAAATCCCTTAACCCTGGTGAACTATCTCGTTCATAAAAGAACAAAAGTAAAATATACGCTCGTCTCAAGCAATGGTTTTGTTTGTTTTTATTTTATGCCTTTCTACCTGGCCGTCTGGTTCCATTAACTCGTCAACCTGTTTGGTGGAACAAATGAACCACACCCACACGTAACAACCGATTGATGGTATTTATGAATGGAACCTTACCAACTTCACGATTCGACCGCACGACTTCATATTCTCTTGGATACTGAATGAAGCAACCTGCATTAAGTCGGAGCCTTTGGGGATGCAAAGTGGTGCAATACCTGACGAAGACCTGTCGGCCTCGAGCTACTTTAGTTTTGAATATCTTGGACCACAATCTGGCAGGTGAGATGGTGTTTTTTCTTTTATAGAGTAGAAAGTAGAAATGACAAATCTCCAGAAGTGCTTTGCGGCTATGAACTAAGCTAAAAGGACACTTGATCTCCAGATTTTCCGTCGCTAGTTGCAAGCATTCTTATTTTGCAGGTTTTGCAAATTTTGAATTTATATAGCGCTGTCCAGGGCATTTTAAGGAAATATGGACGCACACAGGTTTCACTTGTACGATGGAAGATACATGGAAGGGGGTAGTCAGAGGGGTCGTCAGGAGGGTCGTCTAGGGTGTCGTCAGGGTCCTCACTCCGCACACACCGCATGCTCACTCCGCATACACCGCGCGCTTACTCCGCCTACACCGCACGCTTACTCCACCTACACCGCGCGCTTACTCCGCCTACACCGCGCGCTTACTCCGCATACACCGCGCGCTCACTCCACACACACAACCGGCACACATTGCGCGCTGAGTTGGCACACACCCCGCGCTCAGTCGGTACACACCCCGCGCTTAGTCGGTACACACCGCGCGCTCACTCCGCACACACCGCGCGCTCACTCGGCTCACTCGGCCCACTCCGCGCGCTCATTCGGCACACACGGTGCGCTCACTCCGCAAACACCGCGCGCTCACTCCTCACACTCTACGCGCTCACTCCGCACACACCGCGCGCCTACTCAGCCAACACCGCGCAATCAATCCGAAAACACCGCGCGCTTACTCCGCACACACCGAGAGCTCACTCGGCACACTCCGCGCGCTCACTCGGCAAACACCGAACACTCTACGCGCTCACTCCGCACACACCGCGCGCCTACTCAGCCAACACCGCGCGCTTACTCCGCACACTCTATGCGCTCACTCCGCACACACCTCGCGCCCACTCAGCCAACACCGCGCGCTCACTCCGCACACTCCGCGCGCTAACTCCTCACACTCCGCGCGCTAACTCCTCACACTCCGCCCGCTCATTCTGCCGACTCGGCACACTCCGCGCGCTCACTTGGCACACTCCGCGCGCTCACTCGACATGCCCGTGACACCCTTAAATGTCTCAACTTGCCCTTAACACCACAAACGGTCTCAACTTGCCTCCAATATCCCACGCTAGCCTTTGTTACGCCCGTTTACAGCGGTTAATTTTTTTGTATTATAGGCTAAACGTCGAGAAATTAGGGGGTGCCTGGTGTCCCAAAAATGCAATCGATAGCAACAAAGCAGAAGAATGGCTTCAGGTGAGTTTGATCACTTTTTCTACTTCCTACCTTGAGACATGGGTTTCGGTAATTAATTACACTTCATAAGTTTTTCCACACCTTTTATTGCTATGAGAATACTAGTTGTTTTAGAGATTGTATGGTAGTATTTGAAATGAAGAATATGGTTTTTTTTAAATTGTAGATTGATTTCCGCACCGTCAAAATTATAAACGCTACGGAAATCCAGGGCAGATTTGGGAATGGGGATGGTCTGGAGTTTGCGGAGGCTTATAAAATCTCGTATTGGAGATCTGACGTGGGTTGGGTACGTTACAAGGATCATAGTGGAAATGAGGTTAGAGCCATTGTTAATTTAAAAACAACAGTATAGTGCCCTAAATGACAACTGATGTTTGATGTTTAATGTTAAAGCTAATTTAACATAAAAGATTAAGGTTCTTGTTTTGATGTAGATTATGAAAGGTAATGAAAATACTTACCTACCGTCTAAGTCCGAGCTGGTGGCCCCCATAGTGGCTTCCAAACTGAGAATTATACCAAATTCAGACCTTCCGAGGACCGTGTGTTTACGAGTTGAGCCTCATGGCTGTAATTTTGTTGAAGGTAAGCCCATTCATTGTATTTTGAAACCTTGTTTGTACCTTCAGTCTGCAGCTAAACAACCACTAGGCAAAACTTTAATTCTACAGTAACGTAATGTATATTCCATCCACATAAGTGCCAAAGTGTCATTAAGACCCTTAGGCGGAACATTAAATTCCGCTTCCGGCTCATGCTTGTAAAACTCCATGCAAGGGGCGCTAATCTCGTCAATGTTATAAAGGGGCACTACTCACTGCCCCTTCAATGTTATAAATTTCAAATGTATTCTACCGAGGCACCGGTAGTATGTATAGCGTATTTTCAGTTTTAATTACAGTCTTTATGTGTTTAATGGCGTATATTGTCCAAGGCCAAAGAAAGAGAGGAAGTTGGTCCTAAAGTGACATTTATATCCCAAACTTAAATTAGCTAAATTAGCATAGTCCCATACACTAAATATTTTAAATAAACGTATTTATTGGGTTCTCTTACCCATTTTATATCGAAAGTTATGCAATTAATTTCTCTATTCTTTAACAATTAGAAATGTTGAGGTCTTTTATAGTATTTATTTAATGTAAGTGTCAAATTTATCTCGATGCTGGAAAATTCGGACATATTCATGATCATGCAATGAATCCACAAGGACTAGAGTCACATCTCTTTGTTTATGTGCAGTGCAGTCCAATTCCCAATTTGGTTGGTAAAAACAAAGAGTGCTTTCCCGGAACAAAAAAAACAATACTGGTTTCTTTAAAGTAGATAAATAAAGCTAGTTTTCAGTGTGTAATTTACAGTGCTTTTACACTTACATAGCGATAATACCTTCAATAAGTGCGTTGGGTATTTTCAGATGGGTCAGGCCAAGAATCACCTCCAGAACAGCAACAAAAACTTTGGTGGAATTGTACAATCGGTTTAGTGTGCTTCGTTTTGGTTATCCAATGTCTTGTAGCTCGATACCGAGACAGATTTAAGAAGTCACGATTAGAGGTCCAGGAAGGGACCCAATTGGGCAAGAATCCCAATTCCAATCAGGCTAGTCCTGATGTCTGTCCACTACCCAGATATGCGTCCCTCCGACTGTTCAGGGTCCGTCCAATGAGAAGTTTAACAGCATGAAGTGAAATAAAACTGTTGTACTGAAGCTAAACAAAGTCATTGTTTTTTTTTACAGAGCTTCTTCAGTTTTAACCAACTGGAAGCATATTTAAACCAAATTCAACATGTAGTGGAAATAATTGAACGTAACGAGGGATGGAACGCTTTTCATCAGGTAACTAATTGCTTCATTTTCTACTTGTTTATGACTTTCACCGTTTTGTCGACGATGTCATTTGACTTAACAATACATGAAACAAACGGTTGAGAGATTTAAACTTTCCATCCTGAACTGCTTGACTTTTAATACCTCTGACTATAAATCATGTTTGAAGAGTATATTTTCTTTAAATCAGATAATACGACACGAAAGTACCATCTCCGGTCGTACATATGGCAAACACCCGTCAAATCAACATCTAAATCGATACCCTACAATTGTACAATAGAGCGGGTTGTAACGGCCATTGAAATACAGGGTCGGTTTCCCAACCGTGAAGGGCTAGAATATACGGAGGCGTATATAATATCTTACTGGAGACCGGACTCGGGACGCTGGATTAGATACAAGGATAATACGGGACATGAGGTTAGATCCGAAATAAAGCACAAGGATTGCAAAATATCCTAAAGATTATCAATGAGTATAAAACATAATAGCCTCATTATTTGGACACCATCAAAGTGAATGAAAACACATACCTAGTGTCATAGACGGAGATCAAGTCTCCCATAATTGCCACAAAGTTGCGGCTAACTCCGTATTCATCTAGTTAGACTAGAGGCAACTTGGAATATATTTATGCCATTCTTTTTACCGTACATGATGGCCAATTCATTGTTTCAGTACATAATCTTGTCAATGGTATTGCATTTTGACATCGATAATGACTTACGCTTTTTATGTGCTAGACGTTTTAAAGTTTATGTTCTATTTAGGTAAATAAAGTTAACCGGAAGTGCATTTTGACTCAAGCATTTTTACTTTTGACAACAAATAATCAACTCAACAAAGTATTAAGAGTACATTTTCTTAAAATCCGATAATAGGACACGAAAGTACCATCTCCGGTCGTTCATATGGCAAACACACGTCAAATCAACACCTAAATCGATACCCTAAAATGTGCAGTTTGACTGAAGCCGAGTTGCTTTGACTGAAGGCAACTTGGACTATATTTATGCCATTCTTGTTACAGTAAATGATGCCCAATTCATTGTTTCTGTACATTATCTTGTCAATGGTAGTGTATTTTGACATCGATAATGACTTGCGCCTTTTATCTGCTAGAAGTTTTAAATTGTATGTTATATTTAGGTGGATGAAGCCAACCGAAAGTACATTTTGACTCTAGCCCCTTTACCAAACACCGTTGTACATTTCTGGTTAATGGTTTTGGAGTATAAATCTAGAGCCATCATAATACTAACTCAACTCGTAGAAATCGAACAAGTAAGAAAACTATTAATATGATGCGATTTTCACTGTTTAACTGGGGTATTAAGGGGTAAAATCCTCATTATGTGAATGACCAATTATTCTCTCGGTCTAGTTGTTATTGCGTAACTCTCGAAGAGTTGAACTTTGTATACTTTTGTTTTCTGATTTAAGTTACGCTGGACAAAATACGTAAGTTTGAAGCTGCGCGACTTCAACCAATCCTCAAGGTCAAAGGGTTCAGGTCACCAAAAGTTTCAACAGCAACCACTATCAAGCACGGGTTCAAGCTATTTACTTGTAGACCTCAAATAGCTACTTTCAATTGTCCTGTGACCTTTCTTTACTACGCGGCAAGGTCAAACACGAAATACTCAAATTTCTCTTTCGCACTTTTTGCTTACAGCATGTAGAAGGTTTCCATAGAACGAAGCAAACACAAACCTTTCTGGACGCATGGTGCGCTCAGGACGGACACAACGCTCGGTTACTCAGAAAACATCTTACGCTCACTATGGACGCATCGTGCACTTACTCCGTATACATCGTACCCACACTACGACACATTGCACTCACTCTACGGATGTTGTATTTGACACAAGACATATTTTACCTCTTCGTTATGTTCGTCTAAAACGGGTTATTATTGGTTAAAACGTTCAAGAGTTATCTTAGAGGTGTGCTTTCGTTTAGGGTGGTAATGGTAGACGATGTGATGGTTACTATTATCCATCTATTCGAGAATTGGATACAAGACGATAGACCTATCTTTGAGAATTCTGTGGCCAACTTTAGTAATGAGTTTAGCTTTAGCTTTAGTTAAACTTGGTCTTTAGTTAATTTATTCGGCACATTGGCGTTTCCGTTTATTTAGCCCATTCTAGGGCTATATACGTTGCCTTGTCAGTCTTACTGTCTGTCTGTCCGACCGCGCTTGATCTCAGAACCTACACAACCGATCCGGCCGAACCTTCGCACACAGGTGGCAACTTAGCCAACTAGGTGCAGTGTAAAAATTGAGACCGGTCGGTCCAGGTTACCTGTGTAGGGGTAAAAAACACCCCCGGTAATTAAACAGCCTGAAAACATTTTTTCATTTTTTCCACCAAAATCACGAAAATATAAATGGTTTGGTCCAAATGGCCAGTTTGAAGACCCGTGGGGGTCTTTTTTATCATGCTTATCGGGAAATAAGCGTGTACCTACACTTACAGGTCGTAACTTCCACATAACACCCGAAACACATTTCCTCTGGTCATTTTTGATAATTTAAAACTTTTTGTGGATACACATACCTTATCATAAAAGATTCCGATAAAAATGCTGGCATTGCTATTATGAATAAGAATTATTATGGCAACGAAGTTTTTAATCAACTATACGACGAATCTGCTTACTTTCCGTCCAAACTCAGAGTTCTCTCTAAAGAAGGACTATTTAATAGACCAGATTAATTTGGTTGGTCATTTGGGGTCAGATGGGTGGGTCAGGTGGTAGAGTTATGTGGGGTAATGTGAGTCATGCGGGGTGGGGTTGGCCATGTGGGGTCAGCCAAGTGGGGTGGGTGGTTTATGTGGGTCAGAGGGGTGGGTCAGGTCAGTTGGATGGGTGAGGCGTCGCGGCGTAAGGTCAGGTCAGGTAGCTCTACGCACATTAAAAAACGAAAATGTTGGAGTACTCGAGGAGTAGTAGTATAGTAGTGGCAGTTCGGGTAGTTTGTGCAACGTGGATTCTGGTTATTATTAATAATGCTAATACAATTTAATAGAAGCTTATAGAGTAATCTCAATAACTATACAATGCTTAAAGCGGTTGGTTATTATAAATAAGGTTATCCCGTCTTTATAAAACGTAACTGTGCGTGTAGAGGTATTTATTATAGAAATGGATTTTACTTTACTACACAATGTTTATTAAAGGACATTCTTTAAATAATTTCTTTCTTCAAATTTAAAAGCTCAGAAGTTACGTTTTACTTTTGGAAAAATAACCAAGAGGTGGTTGTAAAGCTCGGGAAAGTTAAAACTATTTAAGTAAGAAATAAATAAATCAAACTCTGGTCGGTCGGTTGTAGCAAGTTGAGATATGTTTGTCAATTAAGATCTTTGTTAAGCCCCTTTCTTTACGGGAAATAATACATTAAATGGATCAATCCATGCTTAACTAACACTAACGGTATGGATTTATGACTTCATTGATTGTTCTGATATATTATATTATGTTAAACCCTTCGTTTGATCTGTACAGACAGTTGAGTCAATTTAAGGGAAATTAATGATGATATCATGGAAATTGCACACGTAGATTATTATTAATAATAATATACCTCTGTCTGTTTAAAAATACTAAGTAATGTTGGAATGATTCCTATCTTCCTATTTAACTTTTTATTACCAAACTAATGAGATCATTTTAGTGCTCGTTGGAGCTATTGCTAATGACAAAACATGGCTTTTGTATTAACTGGATTGGCTGAGTTTTGGTATATAAACAATTAGTTAATTCTTTAGCAGAAAATTACAACCTGATAATACAGGAGATTCTTTTGATACAAAAGACTTTTGATTAATTCTAATTCTAATAATAATTGACTCTGTTAATGATGATATAAATAGTCCGGAACTAATTGGAATGTCTGTGATTAAAAATAGCTAAAGTTCTGCGTATGTCATACGAGGACACCGGAGGTCAGAGAGCCACTTCCGTAACGGTCAGAGTCATCCTCATCCCCTGGGGGGGCTTCTAGAGGTGACCTTTGAGGTATTTGGGGAAGGTCAATTCCACCCGGACTTTGGGGAATGGGTTCGGGAGACTGCTGGGTGTAGTTTATAGGTTGGATGACCTGGAGGGAGGGGTGTCTGGGGTAGTGGTAGTGGGGGCTTTGGGGTCGTGGGTTTAGTCTACTTGTACTCGCAATGACCTCTTCGTCTCCACTGGCTGGGTCCATCCCTCGGTTCAGGTGACCCCCTTCTGCTCTCCTAATCCTAAAAATATAAAGGGATAGGTCAGTATTAGTGTGCGGGTGGTTAGTAGGAACTGTGGGGTGTAACATGCTTGGAGTTTTCAAGGGAATAATAGATGGAGAATGAAGGATTGAGTTGGTTACCTCATCATAGTATGGAATTGTACTGTGGAAGTTGGTTAGGCGAAAGTTAGAGCAGCATGAGTAAAGAAAGTAATATTAGATAAGATTAGAAGTTAATAAGCACATTTTAAAATACCGTATGATATGGATTAGTGACCTCCCTAAAATAGTGACCCCCTTAATTGCTATGTATTAATGACCCCATAAGCCCAAGTAAATTGCTTTTTGACCCTTGAAAAACTGAACAAATAGTAGCCCTGGTCGCTATTTGAGGATATACGGTAATGAGGCAAGTTGACACTGGTTAAAATCAGAGGAAAAATTTTAACAAGCATAAATGAGGCACTTTGAGGCGGGCTTGAACGGTAAACTGTCTCATTTCCAGGTTAATTTACCCCCAATTAAAAGTTAATTTCAGGGCGTAAAAGATCTTTTAAAATAGCCAAGGTTAACTTACTCAACATCCGCAGAAAGAAATGAAGAAAGTACAGGAAGGTCCTGAGGGGACTGATGCCCTGACCCTGTTGACCTCATCAGTGGCCTCCCCGGCCCACTAATCATTCCATAAGCGGCTGCATAATGATACCTGTCCACGGGGGACGATATCCTTCCAAAGGTACTCAACGGTGGTTGACCTCCTCGCCCGCTCAGGTCATTTACACGGTCCACACTATCTACAATTACAATACCAAATAACCCTATTAACACCCACAAAAAGGGTAATTATTTGAGGAAGTGGCTGTCTAAAACTGAGACAACGTCAGTTAAACTTCCCCATTGTATTATTTACTACGCTCACCTTGATAGGAAGTAACCTCCTGAAGGTGGTGACCCTGACCCAAATTCTCCACAGAATTAAGCTCCTTATGAGGATGATGACCGCGTTGATTATTATGCATGGGCAAATAGCCTGGCTCATCCCCCTCCAAGTCCCCCTGCGGGACCTCCTCAGCTTCTTGAGCTATTGAAGAAGAGTATTGGTAAATATTCAATGAGTTCTGCTGCTCATTGTCTGAACCGGAACTAGGGGGTGCAACCAGACCACCACCACCACCACCACCGGAAGAATTAGGAGAGCCACACCCACCGACCATAAACCCGGGTGCGTTAACCCCAACATTACTCCCGTAAACTGTACCCCCACCAGAGCATTTTAAATCTAGAGAAAAAGACAAGAAGAGGTGCGTTTTTGTTGGGTGAAGTTATGCTAATTGGTGTGAGTTTTTTTTAGATATAAAGTTTCTAACTGGAAGAAAACTCCCGATAGGTCGGAGGAGTGAATATATTAGGTGTCCAGTGAGTAGAATAAAGTCTCGGAAGCGCTGGAGGACGCTGCGTTGCTGGAACGTGGAGCGTCGATAGGGAAGCTGAGACAAGTTTGTGTCTACTTTTTGGAGAGTTTGTTGTAGCGTAAGGAACAAGGCGATAAGCCCCCACACCGCCGTTACGATGACCATTTCCCCCTGTTAGTTTTTAGTTCACGGAAGGTTAGTATTTTTGATAAGCGGAGGAGAGAGGCACACCCACAGATAAGCGAATAGTTTAAAGAGAAAACCAACCGATAGTTGCAGACCGAACTGGTCCATGATTATTAACAGTTGTGGCTTCATCCTCGTCTGAAGAGTGGGAGGAGGCTAGTTCCAGCGTCCGTTCTCCATCCGAACTTCCATCTTCGTCAGAATTGGGACGCTTATTCCGATGACCTCCCCTTCGGTGACCTTTCCTTCCAGGATCGACCTCCATCTTCCCTCCTAAAGGATAAATAAAAACTTGCATGAAGCTACTCTGTAATCCTCCCGGATGCGGATGAACGCTTACGATCTATAAATAAATGCTAAAAAGGGATATAATTCCAGGAAGTCGTGAAGATGGATTTGTAGATTCATCCCTACATTCTTTGTTGCAGATATTTGGCCATTGTTACCCAATAGGAGACAATGGACAATTTAATGCTAAATCTATTAGGAAACGGTTGCAGAAAAAGGGTGACGCTACAGCTGCTTTGAAAGAAAGAGGCATTATTAATCAAATTGGTGACGGATTTGGGGAGGACACTTCCAGTAAAAACTGGATTGGATGTGCTAAACTTAGACTTTTATGGGTTTTTTTTTGTAGTTTAGTTGCTATTTTAGAGGATTTAGGAACAAATCTCAGGCTTATTTAGGACGAACAGAACTACCTACCTGCTACAAATACACTCAAAGTATGTCTTTCCACAACAGACAGGAACGTATTGTAATTAAGTTGCCCATAAATATATTACCATTTTGCCCAATGGATATCATCCGTTTCAATCCATCAAATTGTGCTAGTTTTATAGCCTAAAAAGACTGAGAAATTCTCATAAATTCAATGCCCACAAAAATAATTTTTACCACTAGAAAAATGCCCAAAAAGAAACCACTAGAAAAATGCCCACATAGAAACCACATGCAATTCCCACATGAATTTGAGCACAGCTGAAAAATGCTCATTAAAACGTACAGATTTCTGCATTTGAGCTGAAAAAAATGGAATAGTCCACTTCTTTTCTTATATGATGGAATAAACCGTGTGGTCAAAATCTTAACTTTTTACTGGGCCAATTAACTACTAAATAAATCTCCTTAAAAGTGGTTATAAATATTATTCCTGTCATATCATCCTTCCTCTACTAATCCTCAAGACAGACATACAGATAACCGCCGATCATCTTTTTTCCATTCTTCTTTACGATTAGATTTGTACAACGATTTACCAACTTTTTAAGGTATTTTGCACGCAACTATTCTTTGTAACTGCGGCTAAAAGGACTGGCAGGTTTGTATGAAACATGAAATGTATGCTAAAAATAATCCCAATCTGTTATAGTAAAGAAGGTGATGGAGTAAATGGAATGCGTGGCTGTTAGAAGGTAGATATTATGATGATTGCACACTCAAGGAGGAAGTGCTCAGTCTTCCATGAAACGCTTCCACCAAATCCAACCTCCTTTTATTTTATTATGAAAGGATCTTTTGTCCCAAAAAAAATCCACCAATTTCTATGAAAAAATAAATCTCAAAGATAAACCTACTAGGAATAAGTATGTACGTATTGATGAACTTTATATTTAGCCTTTTCCTAACAACTATTATTCTACTTTTAAGCAAGGTGAGGAGAGAGATTCCTTAAACGTGGGTAAATAATTGCAAAGTGGATAGATGCAGCCTTAGACATACAGATAATATATTAACAGTCAGTGGAAAACCTCAAGTGGATTCTCGTGTCCAAAAATAACAAGGAATAGGCACGCTGCAAGATTTACTTAGTTTGGACCAAACCTTAGGAAGATTTGTAGTTGGATTAAATAGGGAAACTCCAACTCAAGGGTTTTAAAATAAATCCCAGTTAATTGTTATATCTCTTCTTGACAGGGTTTCGGAAATCACGGTTTTTATTTGGCAGTTATGCATCGCGATTTACTGTGATTAGTACATGCATGTCTTGGGGTTAAATCACTGTAAATCCCATCGATGATAACTGTGATAATCCCGTTAAATACCATGAATAAATCACATCCTAAACCAAGCTAGATGCAGTCCGGGTAATGTAGAAATAGCCTGGGGTTTCTATCTGGATACCAATGAACAGGTTTCATTTTCAATGAGCATTTTAATTCACGATACTTCTTTATATAAAATAGAACCCCATCGAATTAAAACCCCGTTTCCCTTCCCTTTTACATGCTTGTTTTAGTTAAGGCTAAAAAGTACGAGCTTGAAACCGTTTAACAAATCTTTAGTTAATTCTGAGTAAATAAAGTGTAACCATGCATGGGCATGAGTGATTTAGTTAAATGTTCAGGAGGACAGCAAAAGGATGGAAATGCAGGCGTGCAAATACTTAAAGATTATTCCAATGCTAATCCTACTAATGCTACTTTAATACTATTGGTAAAAGCCCTTGACCTAACCAATAACAGGCAGGAGTGCTTGTTGAACTAAGGAATTAGCCCTACTACTCCCTTTATATACTTACTACTACTACTACAGCTTCGTCATAAATTGTAAGGACGTATGCAGTTATTTTAACAGGATGATGTATTTGTAAGTGCAAATAAATGCAGTAGTTTTAACTGATGGGAAAGTTATCTAGTTTAAATAAAGTGAGACCCAACTTCCATGTCAACTGATGTATGGACGGGGTTGAAGCTGAAGCTCCTAAAATATATTATTGATTGACGTAGGTTTAGCAGAATAGGATTTCCTTGAAATTTAATTGGAATTTTGAACTCAAGGATCAATTACCTTATAACTTATATTTACAGCCCGTGGTACTATTCAATTTTGGGATGTTTTATTTTAGGGAGATTACTATTATAGGGAATGAACTTTTCTAGGGAGGCTACTATTCCAGGGAGGATACTATTAAAGGGAGGCTACTTTTCTAATAAGGCGACATTCGAGGAGGCTGCTATTCAATCAAACGAGGCTATTGTTAGAGGTCCTTGTATTACAAGGAAATACGGTAACTTTAAACCAGGCTAGATGGACTGACCCTAACCGTAACTTTCTAATTCTTTTCCAAGTTAAAAACATATTTAAAGCCATACCTCTATAATGCGGAAGAGTAGCCCCGTATCCATAAGGACTGCTGGAAGTTTTAGTGGTAGATCTACTTGTAGTAGAAGCCGTGGATACGCCTGACCTAACCGCCCTAAAGAGGTCTTTCTTCCTCGGATCGTCTCTTCCAAGACCTCCAACCCCAAGATCAGTCCTATAAGCCAAGGCAGACCTCTGCAAAAAATGTAAAAAACGGCCGAATAATAAAAATCACATCTTTAGCCTTCCTTATCCTTCCTGAGAAAGGGAATCTTGACACAAAAATTAGCCCGTCTAATGGACCAAGAAGACAAGGAAGCGGTAGTAAAAAAAGGCGTTACTTTTTATTGATTTGTACTTACGGATACATTCTGACTAGAAGTGGGATCCCTACTGGATCTAAATAGTCCTCCGGTCCTCAGGAAAAAGCTGTCCTTGACCCTTTGATTAAGGATACAATAGCCCATGGCTACGTAGAGACTTAGGACGGATACGGATATGGCTATTGAAAACTGCCAAATTGGACTCCGCTCATTAGCTCCCAATAGACACAAGGCCCAGACCATTCCACAAATTGGTAAAAGGGTTAAATCCATCCACAACAAGGTTCTAAAAGGTTGGGGAATTATTTAGACAAATTAGGACCAATTTAGACCTCTTTAACCTAGTTAAGTTGACAAGTATGTGTACGAGGACGAAGGGATTAGCTGTCTTTGTTTGCTCGAGAAGAGAGTAAATTGTAATTGTACATTGTAAGCCTTCAAGTGGAGTTTTTTTTCGACTTTTTAAACTTATGTTAATTTGCTAGCAAAGTCGAGTCATTTCCTATTGAATTCCATCCATGATTTTTTGTCAACCTTTAACTCTGGCAATTATAGGGTTTATAGTTAATGAAGAAAGGGTAAGGAAGAGTGGGAGGAGGTTTTGACGATGAGGATACAACAACAAAAACAGAAGAGTGAATAAGAATTTGGGAACAAAAGGGATAGGAGCTTTAACCTTGTTTAATTTAATGGATAACGAGGATAAGTAAGGGAAACCAGAGAGAGGTATATGCCTACCGTAATTTCCGTTTTAATTCTCATTGGGGAATTATTGCTTCTAAGGGTAGCTTTTAAGAGCACGTAAAGTGGAAGATGTAATATACGACACCGTACTCTTTAAATTAATGCCTCTGGGGTAAATGTTAAGGATTTTAACCTGTAAGAGATAGGTATAATTGAGATCTTTGGAGGAAAAAGTAGAAGATTTCCCAAATTAATGTTTGTAAAAGGAAGGGCCATCCATACCTCATATTTCCGGAGTCAACAACTTGGTCCTTGAGGGTAAATGCTGCTTTTACAGCGATAAGAAATGTGACAAGGGTGGCCACAACGCAGATAAGGATAGGACCCACCATCCCCCAAACTATCCCTTCGTACAACGACAGCCAACAACTGTAACAACATTCAAACCAATTTGTAAACATTTAGGCTCGGCAAAGTTCCAATTTCTTCGGGGACTGGTAGGCACTTTAATTATAATCGGTAGTAAAATATAAGCATTGAGAACTGAGCAGAATTTCGACAGAAGTCCCCAATGTTTCGGCTTGCATTTCTTGACATTGTGTTCGGGCATTTGTCTGCTGGAAACTTACAAGAATTTGTTCCCATAATGATGAGCCCGGACACCCAAACTAAGTGCGACACAAAGTAAGGGGAAGGCATAACCAAGAGCAAAGTAGAACATGGCGGATCCATGATTAACATCCCGAACTTCGGTAAACATCCGCCTAAGATGGATAGCCGATCCGAAAAGCCATGAGAAAGCGGCAAGCCAAGTTGCATGAAGGCCGATGGCCACTGCCCGGCAGAGATTGTCACTTGAGACGAGGAATAGTCTTAATTTGAGGGCAATGAGGTAGAACGCCAGGGCAAAAAATAGTGATAATAGGAGATGTTTATGGATTGTGTTTGTGATGGTTGAGGGGACAGGGCCTTGGAGGAGACCTAGTCCAATCAATGCTCCGAATATCAATGTCAGAGCTACCACAAATGACACGTACGTGACGACGTCCTCTACCATCCCTGCTCGTGGGATGTCCTGAAAATTAAACAATTTATATTAATAATTCACCCAGTAGTCACCAAATCTACAAATTAGTAATTTAAGGACACAAATAAAGTTAAAATACATGTAAATTTATGTTTTATTCCTACCCTAAATCCTTGCCCATATGCCGCGGCTTGTATATGCAAAAAAAGATGTTTTGCAGCATGCTTAACATGGGAGAGATACCCCTTTTGACATGTAAAGGGTAGACGTGCGGCATAAATAATGAGGGTGGCATTTGGGCGAGGATTTAGGGTAATTTAATTTCTAAACAAACTTTTGCAATAAACCTTTAAGATTATTGTAGCAAAATATTTGATTTCTTAGCAAAAAAAATCCTGAAAAATCCAAGCTTATTTTGGGTTGAAATATAATAACTCCCCCTCCCGTAATAACTCCTCCTGCAAATGAGACCATTGAAACAATAACTCCCCAGGGGAGTAATTTCCGGAAATACGGTTAATTAAAGCATTTTTATAAATATGTTCTGACGGATTCACTGCATTTTTACATTTAGAAGCGTTCGAGGTTATTAAGTGCTCGAGGTTCTGTTTTATTTGCGAGAAAGAATACTATAGCTTTAGAGCAGCTTTTATCCACCATTTTGAAATGTCTGTACTGTTGTTGAGACTCTAAAACATACTCGAGTCGAGATTGTGTACATTTATTTCTAGTATATTTAGCTCTCTTCCCTAAAACTGCATTCCTACAATGGTAATAAGAACGTATGAAAGGGAATATGACACATTTACTTGCATGAAATTGAGGTATTTATGTCCCCAAACTGGTGGTAATACTTTGCTCGTTGCAATGATGCATTTAGCAGAGTAAAAACCTCAGAAGCACGACCATGAACCTGATCCCATTAAAACCAAAATGCTACTCCTTGCTGGATCTAACTCCTTTTTACCAATAAATATTTCAAGCTATAACACTTGCTAAGCTGTTTATTTGTAATCTCTCCTAAACAAAAGTGAGAGATTGTCACAAGAGCAAAAAGAACGCCGGCTGACACCAAAAACCACAACCAATTATATTGTTTACTCAAGTGATTCTGCCAATGCGTCACTGAATATTTCCTCCAATTCCAGAAAAAAGTAACCTTAAAAAAACACCCAATTAAATCCTTCACGAACCTGAACATCGTTGTTTTCAATAAGTACGGCAAAAGTAGATAAATGCCAACAAGTACAGTTGACAGTCATGACATTTCCGAGTTTGGAAACGTAAGTTTCCTCCACCTGGGTCTCACAGGGCCGGGTAGTCCACCCCGAAGAAGACCCGGATAATGAGGTGGAGGTCTTGATTCCATCAATAACAACGGAAGTTACGGAGGGTGTGGTCTTCTCTGTAGCCTTCTGGGTTCCCGAAACCTCTTTCCAAACGACGCATTGCGGATTAGATGAGTCAATGTATCTCCCGAATATCTCATAAGTTAATCGAATCGGGGTCTTCAGCTTCCCCGAAACTATCCCAAGCCTTGAGGCCAACACTGAGAGGGAGACTATAGGGGGTGCGGCTATAAGTTCAGAGTTGAAACGGCGGTCCACATCGCTCAAGAACTTCTTGGGGAGGACGTCCCATAGGGAGAGGTACTCTGTGTAACCTACCACGGCATTTCCGGCCATATCTGCCAAAAACATTGGTGTTTTTAATATTATCTCTAGATTTAAGTTTATGAAATGTATTTCAATCTCACCTTTTTCGTCATGAAGTCCTAGTATGTCCAGAGGGATTATTATTTTCAGGTTCTTGGAGTACCTTCGGGGATCCATTACAATGTTGTCGTACTTTGGGAACCGAACTGCCCGTTTTGTAATGGAGTTAACTTCATAAACATCGTAGGAGGATTCTATGACAAGGTCTTCGAAGTTTTTACGACCCTCGTTATCCCAAGTTAGTTCCACGGTGTCTAGGCCCATTACTGGAATAATTGAGGGAGGATCATTAGGATTTCAATTGTTTTTTTAGAGAAGGGTTGCACGAACTTACTAAGGTTGGATGCAATGATTTCAAAAGGTTTTGTGAACGTGTCCTCCTGATTTAGCACGAGATGAGCTAAGTATTTCTCCATTAGAAGTAGCAAAGTGTCCGAGCCTCGACCGTAGGCCCGTCTTATCCGCTCCCATTGTATTGTGTACTCCTTTGACGTCACTTTTCCTACTGAGCTTACAATATTCTGAAAATAAAACATGGAAAAATCATTATAAAGCTACCCTAAATACTCGCTCATATGCCGTCCTCGTTAATTAGGCCGCACGCCTATCCTTTACATGTTAGCAGGGGTATTTATCCCATGTTAAACATGCTTCAAAACATCTTTTATACATTTATATAGAATCCGCGGTCTTTGGGAGAGGATTTAGGGTAGGTAAAGGGAACTAAGGACATAATTTATAACCGGAAGTTTGTTTTCGGAGTAAATATAGTGAGAGTAATTGTCCCGTTTGATGCGTTCGATAAGCCAACATACCTTGATGAAATTCTTATCCTGTCGATGACTCAAATTAAGCCCAGTTTCCCTAGTCTCATGCCCAATAAGATGACTAAGAAGTCTCAAGGAGATCCACAAATCATTTCCGTAAAGTCTGTGAGAAATATTAAGAGCTTTTGTGAGATCTGCAGCCAGTTTAGTGGAGAGTAGAGGTGTGAGAGAGACGTCTTTGGAGTCTAGTTGGGACACAATATTCACAATCGAGATGAACGAGTTGGACGTGCAGTTGAAGAGGTCAGCGAAGGCCCATCCGTCCGGATTGAAACAGGCTCGAGTGGCCAGACCAACTGATCCACTGGGACAGTCGTGAACGGACACTGTGTCCCATTTGGTTCTTGGCCACCAAACGTCTGCGGCAAAGGCTCGGGGACAACCGTCTCGAACAACTGGATAGGGGAGATTAAACATTTTAAATATCGTTAAGTTTCTAATAGAAGACCCCGCGTTCTATTCTTAGAACACTGCTCAACCCTCGCATACTAATAGAGACCCGCTTTCTATTAGAGACACGCATACTAATAGAGACCCGCTTTCTATTAGAGACACGCATACTAATAGAGACCCGCTTTCTATTAGAGACCTGCATACTAATAGAGACCCGCTTTCTATTAGAGACCTGCATACTAATAAGGACCCGCTTTCTATTAGAGACCTGCATACTAATAGAGACCCGCTTTCTATTAGAGACCTGCATACTAATAAGGACCCGCTTTCTATTAGAGACCTGCATACTAATAGAGACCCGCTTTCTATTAGAGACCCGCATTCTATTCTAAAAACAGTGCTCAACCCCCGCCTACTAATAGAGACCCGCTTATCATTTAAAGACTCTATTAGAAGCTTTACGGTAAGTGCGATAAATAAATGGATACATAATTCTGATATAACTTCACCTTCGCATCCTTTGGCCGTAACTTCTGCAAACGGGTGTGTACAACTGTCGCACCGAGTTCCAACAACTCCAGCCCGACACTGACAACTTCCTGTGATAAGGTCACAGTTTTTACTCGTAGAGCCAACGCTGTAACACCCGCAGTCCTGACAGAGTCCACTCTTCTCGAAATGGTATTCCTAAAAGGATTAAATAAATAAGGTCACGACCTCTTTGGGATTTAACATAAAGTTTGACCTACTCGTACCTTGCACTTGCACAGCCCATTCTTCTTGTTACACTCGGGACTAAAGTTGTTCTCCGCGGGACAAGAGCAAGGTCCACAGACAGGCCAGCCCCACCAAGTACTTGGACATGATTTCTCCATAACTTGCTCACAGTTTGGTCCTCGGTAAAACCTCTCGTCGCACTGGCACCTATACCCCTTCAGGGCTTTGAGGTCGAGCACACAAGAGCCGTTGTTTTTACACGGCTTAAGGTCACAAATGGGTATACAATGGAGGCCCACGTAGCCCGGGTCACATTGACACTTGTGCTTCCCAGCTTCCTCTACACAGGTTGAGCGCGGGGGACATACCGCGCCTATACAGGCTGTTGCAAGGCTGCATCCTTCGTTTATATTCTTTTCTGCGGAGGTCTTCCTCAAGTAGTTTTTGGCACTTCCTACCCTCACGTCCTGCAAGATTTCAAAATGAATAATGACCTGACCTTGATCATTGAAACTCTGGCAGTTTATTCAGTATTTTATCCCCAAAATACCTGAACACATCCGACGATGGAAGACTCCAAGGTGCTTCCCACAAGGACCTGCGTCACATGGAGACTTTGGACCTTTCCTTCGAAACTGACTGTGGCTTCAAACTGTCCAAAATCCAAGGAGAACCAGATCTCCGCGGTCATCCACTTGGCCTCAATGTGATGCCAGTGACCTTGGTCAACCCGCGGTAAGGTTACGGGGATAGACTTCCCCTCGTAGGTGTAGTGGATCTGCCCGTTTTCCAAGTAGAGTAGAATAGTATCGTTGTTACTCAACCGGATGTTCATCAGGCCTCCGGACCTTCGGAGCGTTCGAACTGATAAGGAATTATACCAGGGAAACTGGATCGGTCGGAGTTGAGGTGTGAACTGGAGGTAACTATTTTCATCTCGGAGGTTCCAAACCGGCTTTGCGTCTGGGGAGAAAGGTCAAGGTCGGGGTCAAACTCTGTTGTAGTTCCTTTATATTAACAGAAACTCACCTTCCGAACAATCCTTGTGTCCAAAACCATCCGGGCATTGGCAACTAAACGTCCCCCATCCGTCGGCACACTTGCCTCCGTTCTTGCAAGGCTGGGAGGCACAGAAACTCTTTTTCTCCGGGCAGCCCGAACTTGTCCCGTGCTCCATTACATAACTTGATCAAGATTGGGTAATTTAAATGGTTAAATAGCCACTCAATAACGCCATATTTTTCTTATAAAATCCTGAGGAAACTCACTTATTTAAATCCACAAATTTATGATTGATATGCAGATTTTTGAGACATCCTACAAAGTCATGAGACTGTATCTGATAGGGTGAATTTGGAACAGGGATGCCTCCGATATAAAGGGGGCCGGTGAGGTCGAGGAATCTCTGACAGGATTCCGTTAATAAATTACATCTCTGTTCCAAAAGTTGAGCTCCCCTTCCGGCACAACTCTTTGAAGGGGGGAACTCGTCCGGGTTCTCTAGGGAGATTATCACATCACAGTTGTCCACGCTTATCGTCGCCGTCTATAAAATAAGATAAGGTCGTTTAGAATATAGTATTATTATAGACTGTATCATATCCCCCTTTCATGTAGAAGAAGGCTATTTCATGAATTATAAAATTAAATCGAAGGCTGGACAGAGCAATACTGGCCAGAAGGTGCATTTATATATGAAGGAAAGGACTCTATTCATTTTTACAGTTTAATATCATCTTTTATTGAAAAATTACTGCCACGTGTTACGGTTTTATCTAAAAGGGATGCGTCTCTGGATTTATATTAAAAACAGTTGAAAAAGGATGGATTATATGGATCTTGTAGGAGTTTTCATGACTAGGGGCCGTTCTTAAACCACGTGGAAGGTCAGTAAAGGGTCAAACAGGATCATTACTAGAGGGTTTAACTATCGGGACCAACCCTGCAATGTTTTACGGAGAGATGGAAATATAAATATTGACCGTTGACCTCACCTTATTAAAATACTGGAGGCTAACAGTATGCCAAAGTCCGTCGGAAACGGCCCTCCCAGTCTCCACAGTTGTTAGATTAGATCCCAAAGAGAACCCAAACCTTACGGTGGAGTTGACAATCTCGAGCGCGACAAAGTCAAACCTCTCGTTATACCTTCCGTTGTAGAGCAAGAGTCCATTTCGCTGTTGCGTCGCAAACGCCACCTCCAAATGTAACCTGACCCTATCCTTGAGTCCGGGGAAGGTTAGATAAGAGCCACGGGAAAAAGAGCGTGCCGTAAGTTCACAAAGGGAGTTGACATATTCCCCCTTGGAACAGTTTTGGCAGAGGAAGCCCCCTCTAAGTCGCGGGGTACAGGTACTGCCACCCCCACAAATTGAAGGTTGGCAGGTATCAAGTTCCAATTGGATTTCACAAGAGGGTCCTGTAAATCCTGGGGGACATACGCAGGAGAACCCTCGTTCTTTTTGGTAGCAAGTACCCCCGTTTCTGCAGGGGGATGAGAAACATAAGTTGATCTCTGCGTCACACAAATAGTGTTCCCGTAGGCCGGTGAAACCGGGTGGGCATCGGCAGGCGAAGGTTTGCCATGGGTGGACGGATCTGAAGAGCATTGACTCTGTTGATGTGAAAGACGAGGCGTTTCGGAACTTGAGGACTACGAGGCATTCTTCGAAGTTTAGGCAGGGCTCTTGGAGGCAGAGGTCGTCAGAGAAGGGCAGGACCTGAGGAATAGAAATATGCAATTAGGGGGACATTTTGGGGAATTTTTAGTAGAAAAAGCTAGGTACAAGGGTACAGTGTACCCCCTCTGGAACTCCAGATAGGCCCTATAATTTACATGTTAAGCGGACCTCGGCCAATCCCATTTAGCCATTCCCCTTCTTATCCTTTAATGCTATTTGTACCCCGTGGCACCCCCTCGTGGTTGCGCTTATGGTAGACTCTTTTTGGGAATTTTGATTTGGGTTTTAGCTTTTTATGACAACTTTTACAATTCAGAACACGGTTTTAGGGTTAAAACAAAGTACAAAAAAGTGTAGTTTTTTTTTGTACAGACGGGTTAAGTTTGTATGAAAATGCCACATAGTGCATAATTGTATTATGCTGGAATAGCTTTGAAGATTCTAAAGCTTGGCACGTTCAACCGTTCCCTTATCAATTGTATAATTTGTGATGTTATTAGTATTGGAGGGACAGAATAAGAGGAAGGTAGGAGGGATGTCGTTATGTATTTATTAGGTTTTCGGGGGAAGTGGTGAAAGTTGAGCTTCTGGTTTACGACAGGTCATAAAAACGGATGGGGCTTAGCCACCGGTTCATTCAGTCAACCACTTCATATACGGTAAGATAGAATAGGGAAGGGGGAGGACCATACACTCAACAAACGCTATAACCTCACTTATAAGACATTCTCGGATACAACCATGCTTTTGCGTTAACTTTGTTTTACAAGTTTTGAAAAGAAACTCGTTTTAAGGGAGCATTTAAAACGCATATCGAGGGCGGTGTTTAGACGAGACCTTAATATAAAATCGTAGAATAGGTATAGAAATCATTAAAAACCTTGACAAGAACTTACATCGACGGTGGCAAGTTTGCTGAGAGTGACTCGATTGAGGAATACCCGTTCTTTGATGTAATTCGGGGTGAAGAACTCCTCAGTCGATGGTTTTTTGGCTGACAGGCTCACGTTCAAGCTCCCATGGGACCCTTCTATCTCTTCCTGTAGATGTACAACGATAAGGGATAAGATAAGCAACTGCATGTGAGATCCAATTACATCCTCATCAACACTCCTCCAGGTCACAACCACCACCTCTACTAGATACCTTTTTACATAACCAACCCCCTCGTAAACTGGAAACCACGATACACATACGTACAGGCTTATTTATTGTAATCCATCCAGACAGTCTACATATTCCTAGATGCTGTCTGTCGTAAACAAATGTTTTTAAAATGTGTCAGAGTTGAAAGTCTGCATGGTTTATACTCAATCAGCCCTTGTCTACTCTTCTGTCATAAACTTTGATGTGTTTTCATTCGTAAAAACAAAAATGGAAAGGATAAACGTTCCTTAACCAAAAAAGTCGGAGAGAGTATGGAGCTCAGCAGGATGGAAAGAAACCCGGGTTTTGGGGTTTTAGCATATCAGAAAACTACGGTTTTAATTTCTCTAATTGTCCTAAATCACTATTTTGAAAGTTTCGGCTTGATAATTATGTCTCGTGGCTATTAATCCCAAAAACCTGAGCTGGGGCTTTATTTGAGGAACTCAAAAACCTTAAATAAAGGCTAGAAATGGGGGAAATGTCTGGAATTGGAAGGGGAAATATTTAGAGAGCTAAAATGAGGGTATTTTATTTTCCTGAATTTCCCAACTTTCATCTCGTTTGTTCCCAGACATAATAATAATAATTCCCTACGGTTTATTCTACGTTTCCCATCCTTAATTTGTACCCCCCCCCCTTCCACTTTCCACCAACCTGAACGCTAAAGATGAGAATATTTTCCCTGGGGATGTTAAGGATGACGGCAACGGCCTGGAGGAAATGGTTAAACAAGGGAGAAAGGAAGGCCTCCGTGGTCATGTCGGCCAACTGGATGGTCACAGAGTTGAAGAGAAGGTCATCGGTTATCATCCGCGTTTGGAGGATCATCTCTGACCTCACCTCGTTCAATCCATCTAAGGATAAAGATTGGAGTTTTATTATTACCGTCCCATCTCATATCATGTGGTTGCATATTAGAGTTGACAGGGTAGATTGTTTAATCGGATTAGGAGAGGATTAAATTATATTATTGGGAGTAATAAAAAAGAAACTACCTGAGACAACAACTTCCATTTTGGCAGTGAGGGGGACGTTCGTGTCCAAGTAGGGAGACAGGGTGATTAATCCCGTTGACTCGTTCAAATATACCAAGTTTGCCTTGTTTCCACTCACTATTCCGTAGTTTAGCTGAAAAAGGACGAGAGTTGTTAGTGTTGAAATACTTTTTATGGGATTTTGTAAGGTGGATTGGAACCTGGGAAAGGTTTAGTTGAAGTTTGGCTTGTCGTATGTTTTGATGTTTAGTTAATTAAATTATTAGTTGGTAGGATGAGGTTTGCTTAGGAGTTATTTTAAAAGGGAAGGAATTAGTACAATGTGTGAGAGTTTTAGCAGGGTTTTATTCTGTGGAATGGGGTTTTAAGGGTTTAAGGGTTTAAGGGATTTAGGTCATCGGGATTTTAAGGGATTTACAATACATTGCTATTTAAAGGGATTCAATTGAGGAAAGCTTTATGGGATTTAGCTGATAGGGTTTATAGACGTTTCATCATCTACTTTAGCATACGGGGTTGAGTATTTGATCAAGAGAAAGGTCCGATCCCACGCAATTTAAACGACGTTAACGGTGATGCATCTTATCTGAATCTGATTTACTCCAAGACCGTATATATCTTTCCCCTGTTCCAAAAACCCATTAACTTCAGTAAGTAAATACCTTATCACTGATATCCGCATCCATAGCTGGGACTTGTCCAATCGGTCCAACCGGGAAGTGGTCTTTGTAGTTGTTCAAAATGACGAAGAACTGCGGTTTTATCATCGGAGCCTGAAATAAATACATTATATTTAGTACAAAACGGAATAACCAAGATAGGGAACTCTTCCAAGGGGAAAATATTCTACAAATAAATCATATAAACTTCTTGCACCAACTACCCCTCCCCTTCCATTGAATCCCATGCATGGAATTAATATTAGTACCGTATATCCTCGAGTAGCGTCCGGGGCTACTATTGATTTATTTGCTTCATTTTTAAGGGTCGTGGGGCTTCTGGGGTTATTAATAGTAATTAAGGGGGTTACTATTCAAGGATATAAGGTATTAAAATCCCAAAACGCACATACATTATCATTAACATCCACAACATGAATCTCCACGTGGACATCATTCCTCAACGGGGGTGAAGCAGCCCGGACGATGATATCGTATTTCTTCCTCGAACTCTCGTAATCCAACTCGATCCTTGTTAGAATATCTGCAGTAGCTGTCGCAGCTGTCCCCTCGCCCCCTTCAACCTTGGGCTGTGGGTGTGGCACAAGAGTAAATGAGTTTGCATCTGCCCCACCCACAATTGAGAAAACAATAAGGGCATTGTCACCCTCGTCCTGGTCCCAGGCCTTTAGGGTCCCTACTACCGAACCTATAGCGGAGTTCTCCTGGATGAAGAGGCGGATCCGGTCGGATTCGAATTGAGGTGGAGAGTCGTTCTTGTCTAGGATCGTTATTGTGACATTGGTCCGCCCTGTCAGTTGGGGGGATCCTTGGTCTGTTGCTTGGACTAGGAGGTCATATCTCGAAACTTGTTCACGATCTAGGGGCTTTATCGTCCGAACTATTCCTGATGCGGGATCTACACTGAATGTCCCGTCTCCGTCGGAAAAGGTGGAGAAACTGTAGCGGATTATGGAGTTTTTACCCACGTCACCGTCCTAAAAATAGTAATAAATGATGGAATTAATCGAGTGGATGATTTTATGGGATTTTAGAGAGGGGCACGTAGATTTATTGGACGTAGGAATAATAATAATAGTATGCAGGGCTTGCATGCGGTTTTATCTACATTTTGGGGATAAAAAGTGTAAGATTTCGAAACGACGGTTTTTCAGAAGTAGACGGTAAAAATACTTAGGAAATCGTCGTATTTTTTTGTGGGTAAAATTGTGTAAAATTCTAAATAACTCACCGTAGCAGCCACCTGAAGAATACTAGTTCCAATTGGAACATCCTCATCAACCTTGGCATGGTAGTACTCCCGTTCGAACGTGGGTTGCACGTCATTAACATCATTAAGAACGATTTCCACATCCGTCGTATCCGACAAAGGGGGAATACCTCGATCCCTCGCAGTAACGGTTAGAATATACCCGGGTACTTTCTCCCGATCGAGAAGTTGCGTGGTTGTAACTGCTCCTGTGACAGAATCAATCATAAAAGCGGCATTGTCATCCTTCTCAGTTTCATCCCCGTCGTTAACAAAGGCATAAATTATCTGGGCATTTTGTCCAGAATCTTGGTCGATGGCATTCACAGAAAGAACCGTGGTTCCTATCGGGACGTCTTCAAAAATCTTTACGGAGTAAGGAGTGTTTTGAAACTGCGGGGCGTGGGTGTTGGCATCCATAACTTCGACGTAAACTGTAGCGTGGTCGGTCCTTCCACCCGAATCCGTTACTTTTACGGTTAGTACGTATTTCCGTTCGGATTTGAAGTCTAAGGGTTGAGCTATTGTGATAATCCCGACGGAGTTTTGTGTCGTTATTGAAAACCGGGACCGGACGTTCCCCTCTGAGAGTTCGTAAGTTAGACGGGAGTTTTCATCCGGGTCGGTTGCCTTAACGGTTTCAACGGGCGTTCCTGGTGGGTCTAGTTCGGATACTTGGGTTTGGTACACTTTTGGTTCGAATCGGGGATCGTTATCGTTAGAATCTGAGACGGTTATTACAACACTTGCTGTAGCACTTAGAGGAACGTCCCCGGAGTCTGCGGCAATTACGTCAAAGTCGTAGCGAGACTGGTCCTCCCGGTCTAGTTCTCGGTTTGTTTTTATCCAACCGGAATCGGGTTCGATGTCAAACGGGAACTTTTCAAGGGTCTCGCGATAACTTAGACGGTAGAAGATTTTGGCGTTTTCACCATCGTCCGGGTCGAAGGCTTGGATTCGGAGGACGGAACTTGATAGGGGGAGGTTCTCTTGGACTGTTTCTTGGAAGATTTGCGAGTAGAATCTGTAATTTAGACAAATACTTAGATAACTTTCATCCTTATTAATAGAATAAAGCCCCCGGTTCCTGGAAAACCCGTTAATTAATCCATCCATTAAGAGATCCACATACCTTGGAGAATTGTCATTGACGTCGACCACTTGGACCACAAGTTGAGTATTATTCGATCGTGTGGGGTTTCCATTATCTACAAATAGAGGGAAAAAAATTAACTTAATGGAAAGAACCCCCATCGACATCCATTTTGATCCTTGCATGGAAAGCTACACGTTTAGCGTGAGATCGTGACATTATTTGGCGTACCGATTGCTCTAACGTTTAGTCGATAACTTCGGCCGGATTCAAAGTCCAAACTTTTTATGAGGCTAACCTCCCCGGTGAGACTGTCGATTGAGAAATGGTTCTGAGTGTTTCCTCCGATTATGGAGTATCTTAACGCGGAGTTCACCCCTTCGTCTGCATCCGTTGCGCTATTTAGAGAAATGCATTCATTATAGTAGATTGTATGTTGGTTTTTAAGCGGATTAACATAACATTTGAGTAGAGGAGGGTTAGTTTTGGTGATGAAGAAAGCTGCAAGAGGTTTAAGTTCAGGAAGGTGACATTAGACAAATTGCATCGGAGAGACTACAAAGGAACTCTCGATCTCTGTTCATTCTTTTATCTGAAGTTCTTACAAGGGAAAGTAAGGATTGGTAAATCACAGTGGAAATGTTTAGGTGGATCTTATTCGGGTAAAGTATGGCAACATCAATAAATCATTATTTTGAGTATGAATTACGATCGGTAAAAACTATTCCAGCCTTATCACAAAGGACTAAATCTCAATAAATGTTGCCTTTAATAATAAACTGATCCTACGCTTAATTTAAAATTCTTGGGTCTCTCAACTGAAACAAAACTAAAGTACCCCCGACCACAGATATTTAGCATATATTAAATGATTACATCAGTAAGTATCCTTAAACCCCAGAATCGGTATTGTAAATACCCAAAAACCCCAGAACCAGTACTGTAAATACAGTAAAACCCCAAAACCAGTATTGTAACTTGTAAGTATCCTAAAACCCCAGAATCAGTATTGTAAGCATCCTTGAACCCCAAAATCAGTACTGTAACTACCCCAAAACCCCAGAACCAGTAATGGCAGTATCCTAAAACCCCAGAACCAGTAGTATTGTAAATATCCTAAAACCCCAGAATTAGTATTGTAACTATCCTAAAACCCCATAATTAGTATTGTAAATATTCTAAAACCCTAGAATCAGTGTTATAAAAACTACTTTTAATATTACCCATCTTCAATCACTAAAATCCCCAGCCCCAAAAATGACAATGGCCTCTATTTATACCCCAAAACTCCAATCCGACCACCCCTTACTCTTCCTCTATCCACAAAAACAAAAAGGAGCAGTAGTCTTGATGACAGGTCGTTTACTCAGTCCATTTAATCTCGTCAGAGTTAATGAGCCGGTTAAAAGAGCTGGAGATAATTATAATTAGCACCTCAACCCAGACAAAAGCTAAACCCCGTAACATCATAACACACAAATAAACAATAGATTTAAGCATAAAAACGACCTACCTAACACGTGCAATGACCGGATAGTTGGAGACATCAAAGTTCTCCGGGATGCTGACATTGTACGATCGTTGGGTCCATTGTGGCCTGAAATAAAACACCCATTTCAAAACTCATGAACTTTAAATCCGATTTTATACACTTTTCTTATACGACAGAGACAAAGAACCCCAGCCACACTCCCTTAATGCATTTTAGAGTACCGTATTTCCGGAAATAATTCCCCAGGGATATTATTCATTCGAAGGAAGGATTAGAAATTGTATTAACATGGACAAATTTAAACTTTTAACATGGAAAGGTAGGGAGGCTGCGTACCTGGGGGAATTATTTCAGTGGGGACATTATATCGGGAAATACGGTAGTTCTAGTAGCTGGAATGTAAACTGTGCGTGTAAATATGAACGCAAGGTAGGCAGGCAGTATATCGCATCGGGGGGAATTATTTCAGTGGGATGGGGGCATTATTTCGGGAAATATGGTAGTTTTAGTAGCTGGAATGTAAACGGTGCGTGTAAATATGCACTGCTTGGTTAGATTAGCATAAATTGGTAATTTATGCCCTTGTAGAAGTGTAGTAGGTAAAGTGTAGGACCAAATGTAATGACTCTTACGTAAGAAATAACAACAGACCATAACATTAACCTTCTTGAGGGGAAAAGGTTGTGATCAAAGAGACGGTTATTTAAATTCTGGGAACTGCATACAACTTATCTCCAACTTTACAAAATGGTATTACAGAAGTTGCATTCGTCTTGGGGTTTGGAGAGGGGAAGCTTCTTCTTGGAACTATGAATATTCATAATATGACATTGTCAAAGGGGAAAAAGCATGTTAAGGGGGCTTTGAATGTCTTTCGAAAGAATAATACGGGGATTTTATACAGAGTTTAGAGGTTATTAAAGCTGGAAGGAACTGTTTCCATTTCAATTTGTAATTGACCAAATATTAGGTCTTGGACTTGGGAAACCTGATGTAAAATCGGATGCTCCATTTCATTTATTTTATTTGGGAAAATACTTCCAGGAAGGAAGTTATTGATTGATGTATTCTTGTATTCTTGTCTATTTTATGCTCGGCAGCGAGGATTTTATCCGGCTTTACCTATGGGGTTTGTTTAGTGATCTATCTGTAGTTTAAAAAGCCAATAAGGTCAATGTCAGGGGCTTATTTGACCTTGACCTTTCGTCACTGACCTAGACTTTCAACAGCTTTTTCAACTCAATAAAATTTGAAACAGTATTTCTGAGCATTTTGCGATTGGTGAAAGCCGAGGATACTGTTACGAATGCTACAAATGATCCTGCTAGGATAGGGTTTCCCAAGTTTGGGCTGTCATGTCTATGTCAATTGCAGCCGGTGACACTGACATTTCATGTGATCTCTGTCTCTGCGTATAAATTGTACACCTAAAGATAGTAAATATATTAATACCAGTTGTCGTTGTCATCTAGAATCTCAACCCGGACAGTGGTAGTGGCTGACTTCCGGTCGACCTGACTCGGTGCTAAGTCTGTTGCTTGGATTATCAGAGTGTATTCGTCTCGTTTCTCCCGATCTAGAGCCAGTTTTGTAGTTATCACTCCGGAGTTGGGATCGATCCGAAAAGTGTCATCGATATCGTGTTGATTTAATATTGAGTAGAAGATGTCTCCGTTCTTGTCCGTGTCTTGATCTGTGGCTCGGACACTCAAGACTGTCGAACCCACGGACAGCCCTTCCCGTACTGACACTGAGTATGAGGCATGTTCGAACAACGGGCCCCAGTCATTCACGTCTATCACGTTTATCTGTAGGAAAGTCATTATTGGGACTTATATAGGAGGCTATGAAAGATGAATTGGGTCGGATTTACGATTTAGGGAGGTTTTATTTACAGAAAAAGGTTCAAAATTGGCCATGCTTTTCTACTGGAGCTAACTCCGTGGAGGTTTTAATGCAGGTTGGACGGATTAATTGGTATTTTTTGGAGTCGAGGGTTTATAGGCCTTTATTAATTGGAATTTAAAGGGGTATGGGCTTTTATTAATTGGAATTTAAAGGGGTATGGGCTTTTATTAATTGGAATTTAAAGGGGTATGGGCCTTTATTAATTGGAATTTAAAGGGGTATGGGCCTTTATTAATTGGAATTTAAAGGGGTATGGGCCTTTATTAATTGGGATTTAAAGGGTTTGGGTCTTTATTAATTGGAATTTCAAGAGGTCTGCATGGGCCTTTATTAATTGGGAATTAAAAGTATTGGACGCCACTAGTTTTAAAAGTGTATTGGATATTTATCCAACGGGTTTTTAATGGATATTTTTGGCATTAATTTGTCTAGAATTAATACTTTTAGAGCGTTGTTCTAATAAATTGTACTCATATAATTTTATTGAGGCCCAGGGCTCAGTGGTTACTTGACATTAAATTGTATTGGGGTGAAAAACGGGTTACTAACTGAGCTTTAAAAGCCTCAAAAATATGCCAAGAAACCCTTAGTACTTCTTATTCATTACTTTCTATAAAAAATACCTGTAAAGTTCCCGTCCCAGTCCTAGGCGGAAGTCCGGAATCCGTTGCGACAATTCTAAAATAATGCACATCCATCTTCTCCCTATCCAACTTCTCAATAGTACTAATAATCCCTGACTTGGTATCCAATGTAAAGAACTGCTGTGACCTGGCATCCAACAGAGAGGTCATTGAATAGGTCAAGGGGGAGTTCTCCGGATCGACGGCCGTGATAGTGGTGACCGTAAGCCCTGCAGGTTGTTCCTCCGGAACTGCAGCGATGTAAAGTTGTTGTTCGAAATACGGTGATTGATTCCTCATCTCCCGTCTTATCCGATGGATCGGGTGGAGGTCATTATGCAATCCCTGATAAGCCAAACTCCCCCCTCCAGTTCGGTGTATAATTAAATGGACAACTTGGTCCCAGGACATAACGGCCTCGGGCAGGGGACCTAATCCCCGGCCCATTAAACTCGATGAACAATTAAGTCTAAGAACTAACTGGAGAGTATGATAGGATTCCAATAGGCACCAGTCCCTTTTAAGGACAATGTCATTCGTACCCGGCTGGACGGCCCAGGTATAATCCCCCGGGGAGAGGACGTGTCCCCCAATAATGCACTGGGAACGGACCGAAGCGGGTAGGAACTTTGACACCGAACCGACCGACTCTGAACTGTGGAAACAATGGTCGGAGGATTCTACTGGGAGGGAGACGTAAATGTCGTCCATGGTCCGGCTCAAGGAGGCCGAGGACTGTAGGGAGTTTTCTACTGGGTTTTTTGGGCCGGTACATTCGTCCGGTTCTTTGAGGATTATCCGGATCGGGAAGGAGATGTAGTCGAAGTACTGGCGACTTAGTTCCTCGTGGATGTTTACGGGGTTTGTGACATGGTCCTGGTGCCCGGCAGCCCTACCGGGCCTGGCTGTAATATCCACATAAACGAGGAAGGTAGAAGGGTACATGTGGCTGAGATGGCACTTATCCCCCGTCCCGAAAGACCTCTTGAATGAGAGTTGTCCATCCGAGTCCAAGTTAACTACCCGGTGGACCCATGGCTGGGTTTTGTGGTGGGATACCCTGTACAAATAACCCCATCGGGTACTCAGGTTCCCTGAAGTATAATCTTCCGGAGGGAGAGCAACCTGAGCATCGAATAGAATCCAACCCTCTGCAGGGCTCTGGTCTGTCACTACAACGAACCCTTGAACAACCAAGGAGGGTCCTTGAGATAACCCTAGTAGTAGTAGTAGGTACAGCGTCCTCCAAGATGGGAACTTTACCACTTCACGTGGACCCATTTCCGGTCTTTGTAGTACTTGCAAAACCCTTGGCTTTCCACTTTACATCTTCAACTTGAACTTTCTTGCTTCCTTTACAGCTTCAGAGATCCAAGGAAAAATATCAACGTGAAGAACCTCATTTTGTCTCTGAAAAGTTCACACGGACACTCAAATTATGGAAGGCTGCTGCATAAAAACTCCTGAGAAATAACAATGTTGTGGGTTATGTTATAGCTCCAAGCAGCAGACTGTTCTCATCCCAACAAACCGCACAACTTTGCACTTTACTACGAAGCGTATTACACTTTTTTGGCCGTTTAGATTACAAACTTACACCGGAATATCTTCATGTACAGAATTTAAATCCTACCTGAGGCAGAGGCAGAGAGATTCAGCGTTGCGTTATGTTTATGAGGAATTATTTACAGTAATCTGCAAATAAATATTCTTGACACCTCCTGTCATCGCACAAACAAATATGGCTGTGATCTGCTGCAGTAAACTTAGTACCTAGCATCCTCCTACCTATTGATGAATCCCTGTCTGCAATTTGGAATTATTATGTTTTTTTTTATAACAGTGAACTCCGATCCGGTCTGACGGTTTCTATCTACATTTATGGAGATATTTATTGTATTACAATCGCTCTGGATATTCTCACTATTCAGCAGAGTACAAGTAGTAGAAGTGAGTGGGGGTGGCTAGTTGGTAAAAAATCCCTAGCAATAATGGGACTATCTCCACTGCACTGGTTAAAATCCCAACTGTCTGTGGTAGTTGGTTTGTGATGGGATGCAAAGTTGAGACTGAGTTGGTTTCATTAGCAAAAACTTGATTTCCTCTACGGTAAAGGGTATGTTTAAGGTTTTGGGATGATGAGGATGAGGATGATTGCAGGTGATGTTTGTTAGGAGCTTCTAGTTGGTTGAATCAAGATCGGGTAGTTGGTTGTCTTGATACTCGTAGATCTAAGGAGACATCAGAACAACAACTGGTCAATAAACCGTGGGAATCATCCCCCTCGGCTACAAAACTACTTCTAAGCTATCTTAGAGAGTAGGAAAGAGCCTCGTTGTATTATTAAGTCTAACCATTTTTTTTCTCAAGATGCTCTTCATGGAGACTTTAACCCGTAGAACAGTAGATATGATGCAGTATGGATATGGATAGTATAAATATGACTGGTTAACATGGGGAGGGGATGGAGGGGAGGAAGACGTTTGAATTTTATCGTAGGAAAGAAGGGTGGAAGTAGTAAAAATCGACCCCATCATTTCACGTAGGATTTTATGCAGGTGAGATTACGTAAGAAACAGGGTAAAATACATCCATAGTCTACTCCTACCTTTTTATAAAGTTTGGGAGGATATGTATGATGGAGAGAAATGTGTAGGAAAGCATGCAGTTCTTCAGTTTTGATGACTTTTCAAGCTTACTTTTGTTACAGAAAGTTAGATATTACGCAAGTTAGTTTTCTGACTTTAGAATTGATATAATAAAGGAGTAGCTAGTAGTAGTACTGGAGGAGTTAATTGTTTATCGGGTACTGGGAGTCGGCTCTCTTTAAGCCAACTTTACCTTAATATTGCATTATAGATAGATATATACGGCTAAAGGTATTCTTACCACACCTCTTACACGCTTTTATAAAACTCCCTTTTCTGTACTGCATTTATTTTAGGATGAAAAATAAACCAACTGTTTTAGGGCTGTCTTAGATAGATCATAGATCGGAGATCGGACTTTGGGATTTTTCCGTGTGAAGTTCCTAAATCTGGGATCAAATATTGGATATATTCCGAGTCTACAAATGATAGGTTTGTAGGAAAGGACTACATTATTCGGACAAATTACACTTTAGACCGTTTTTACAGGCTTCTATCTTTTGTTTAGGATAAAATCCTAAACGCAAAAGTAAAGGGCATTAATACTCTTTTTTTACATCAATTCTAAGATTCTAAAGAAGACTACATGTCTTTTTAGGTTTAAAAGTAACAACCACAGGGAAGCGTGTATTATGTAATTACCTCCTTGAATATATTCTAATCACTCGTTAATTGAATACCGGGTTTGCATTTTATGCTAAACTTTTGGATTTGCATCCCTAGCTATGCGTACATTTCTTTGCTACTTTTTTATACAGTCATTATTCCCATTCCCGGTAGTAGCTGTGAAGTCTGAAGTGTAGCAACTAGCAACGAAGTGGCTTTTGTCCTATGCTGCTGCTTGCTTTGCTACTATTTATTTTTGCCAACGGCTGCATGATGAACGGATGTTTAATTTTTTTTGGAAACCTGGTTGGGTGTCATTTCTTGCTTATGCTATGCTATCCAAATATATTACATGGAATGATTGTAATCCAGTTTATGTTAAAGGGTGTAGGGAAAAAGCAGGTTGTATTTTTATAATACTTTGAGTGCTAAAAAATGTTCTCAATCTTGATGTATTACATATCTCGCCTGGTTGATTGTAAACTGCATGGGACGGAAGGGGTTGTGCAAAACCTGATTGGAGTGTAAGTGTTTGAGCTAAATTGAAATGGAATGCAACCCACCGAGTGAATTTAGTGAAGGACTATAGGTACTGCGTATTGTAGACGGAGCACTTTATAGTATTCATATTTTGTTTAGAAAGATATACAAAGTTAAGACATGATGAGGTTTTGCAAGAGGGTAGGTAGTTTTGACTAAGACAGGAACCAGGAGTTAGTTTATCTTTTGGTTGTAAAGTTACACCCCTTTTATGGAATGCAACTTTATAAAGGAACGAGGTGGATTAGGGGATGAAGAGACTGGGATTTGTTGTCCTGAGTAATTATACGGTTTATAATGATGGGGTTTTATTGGGAGGGTTGGGTAGAAAGTTGAATATGGTTTGGTTGAAGGATTTGCGGTTTTAATCAGGATAGGGATTTCAATCAAGAGGTTTTACTAAGTGTGGGGGTTCATGTAAAGTTGTTATGCATCTGGGGTTTAATAGTTTGGGGTTTTAGTAAGTCCGGTGGTTTAACAGTTGGGGTTTTAGTAAGTTTGGGGTTTATTGTATCAAAGCTTATTATAGTGGGACTCTATGGATGATATTTGTAATGCTTCATGGTTATATTGAAGTAGATATCTATGAATTTAAAGCCCCATGAAAACCCCAATACACCCATTCTCCCTTAAAACCCCGTGTTTGACTTCCCTAAAAGAGATATTACTTTCTTGTATAAGAGGAGATTGATCAAATCTTGGGACGTTAAGTATCCAGTAAGGTGGCTTCTGCTACTGAAATTATATCCTTTTCCTTGCGAAACTATGTAATAAAGTTTTCAGAGACAGACACACATGCAAGCAACCCATAAAAAATCCCTGACCGAGAATGACAGTCAGTCCTACCATCTCATGCTATAAGAACTATGAAGAGCGTGCTCTTGCTCTGCCTGTCTACATATTACCAACATGTATAGAGATAAAAATAAAGTTTAATTCAGCTAGAAAGACAGCAATTGTTTAAAAGTTCCAAGGCACATTATCCTATTTCGATTATAACATTAAAAAATGATACAAATAATAAAAGTAAGCTTAGGGACGTTTTGTTTGGCTTCTCGTGCAATGTGTTTTCACTTTTCAATACTTATAAATTGATTACATTTGCGGGTTAAACTATGCCCAGCAACTTTACCTTAAAAACTCCTAATATCCCACGGTCCTATTTCACTCCTGCTTTTATTTAATTAAATGATTACTACAACCGTTAAAGATACTTGAGATGGGTGGGTTATTAAACAAGAAATGCGGTACGGAATGCTGGAACTGGAATACATCATGTAAAACTCCAATTAAATGTTCCAAATTTGTTCATCTTAACCTCTAAAGATAATCCTTGAGCAATTACTTGAAATGTTAACACCTTTCCTCAATCTTTTCCCATTCTATACTCTAAATCTCAAGTTAATCCTTCTTCTAATCCACACAAACCCTTTTATTCCAGACTAACCAAACATGATATAATGACCATTAAAAGTGTACATAAACCTCCAATCTCAGGTAAGGAAGAAGAATACACCCTTTACGCAGTGTTATTTACTCTTTTTTAATGGTAAAAACATCCCGTGTCTTCTTCCAATGATAGAATGGCATTCTGCAGGAGAGGAGAGTTCTTTACTTTTTTTTATAATAGGATGCATGCATGGCTAATAGGATAATCTTGTGAGATTCGATACACCCTTTGTTATTTTGACCATTTATTATGCGTAAAAATACAATGGTAAATCCTACAGAATAACTTGACTAGGTATATGGATGCGTGTACCGATCCAAAGGAGTACAATAAACATTATCAAATTAATCAAATTCCATACACAATTTTGTTTTTCTTGCATACTGAAATCCTGTACTGTGTGTGCACCTTTATAAGGATAAATAGTAACGGAGGTACTATAAAAACTAGAAAGGTCGACGGTCCGAACTGAATAAAAGGGTTTTAAAAGACTGTAAACGCATTTCTTGTGTTTTTATTATTTAATCCCTGCTATAATTTAAATAGTTTATTACGATTTAATATTATTTCCTTGTCCTTTTTCCCAGCAAGATTGTATTTCCTTTTTCAAGTGAGATTATGATGACATTAACCTGAGAAAAATTCAGAGTTTATTAACTATGTATGACTTCCCTAAAACAGACCGCTCCCATTTATTACCTAATTATATATTTTAATTAAATTATAAACGATCCCCTAGAATTGCACCAGGGTAATAATAAATCCCCCTGGATATTTTTGCCATTATCAAATCAAAATAAGTGCCCCGGAGTAGTCTGTTTCTGTTAGCTGTTGTAGTATGCCGCGGAGTATGCACAGGGATATTGTTAGTGGTTGTAGTAGTAGTCGGTCTTGAAGTAATTGAATTGAGCTTTGAATAGAAGACCGAGATGTAAGCTAACTTAATGCTATGAAGCGGTTGTCGTGTAGGGTTGTAAAAAAGTGTTAAAAAACTCCATCCTTATTCTTTAGGGAAAAGATGATAATTTTTTTAGCTGGGTGAAGATGTGAAGAGGAGGATGTGGTAGAGTTGTTGGTTAAGTCGGTGGTTGAATAACGAGATGATAAGGCTCTTTTTGAGTTGAGGATTCATATTATGAACTGAAAGGTAGGTAGCATAAAATAGGGAAGAATTGAAAAATATAGGGGCTTTGATTTTTCTCAGAAGAATGAGAAGTAACCGAGACAGGTGGGGGATTTTATTTACCAGAACTCAGCCTCATTTTGATATGTTATTTGGACTTTTTGGCAATAGTTTATGTGAGGCGTTATGCATAATTTTGCATCTTATGGCTGTGGGAGTACTGTATTTCCCTGAATAATGCCCCAGGGGAATTATTCTTTCGAACTCTGATTATTCACGGGGCATTATAAAGGGAGAGGAATTATTTCGGGTGAAGTATTACCGTATATACTTAAATAGTGTCCTCCCCCAAAGAGTGTTCCCTTTTGAATAGTGTCTCCCCTTAATTACCATTAAGACCCCGATAACCCCCATTTAACTGTGTTAAATTTGTCCCCCAAAACCCTCGAAAAGTTAATTAGTTTCCCGGGACGCTATTCGAGTATTTAAGGTTCATCTGGAAATGTTTACTTAAGAATTAAACAGGGCATCCGATTTCTAGGAATTATCTTGCGTTTAGTTTAAGAGTTTTCTTAAAATGCTACTCATGAAACTACCTTTAGTTTCGGGAGTTCTCCCTCTACTTGGGTGGAATAGGTAGGATTAAAATATTGACTTGTGGTTGTGGGTATGGTGGTAGCTAGCAAGGGAGGAAGTCACCCCCCGCATCCTTGGACCTTATTGTTGGCTGACTGAATCACTAAAAGTTACACAACAAGCATTACTCCATTAACTCCTACAACATTACATCATCGTATAATGGTAGAAACTGGAAGGAGTTTTATAGGTATTTTATTATTTTGTGGAGAAAATACGAAATGAATCAACCCTCTTCAAAATATTTCACCCTCTTCTGCCCTTTTATTCCTTGGTCTTTTATACACTTAATGGAAAACTCCTTCGAGAATACCGTACTACTGCAATTTGTTCACTAATCCATCAACGCCTTACACGCACCCCTTACTACTACTATTACCACTACTACTGCTGCTACTACTAGTACTACTACTACTACTACTACTACTACTACTAGGTACAACTACTTAACTACTACCACTTTTACTAGTAGAAAGTGCGAAAAGTACGTCCAGAAAACTGATGAACTGGGCATAACGGTGGTAATAATTTCCTTGGCACAAAAATAGCAGGCATACCCATGCTTAAAATTACAAACTTTGAAAGTACGGTTGGATTTTGCTGTACGGTGTTTTAAGTCTTCTTATTGTTATTATATTACAAGTATTATTCATGCTGAGTATAAGGATTGGTAAAAATGCATGAAAAAATTCCATCCGAAAAAGTTAATGATGCAAGATGGAATTGGAAATAAATCTAGGGATTTATTTTCATTGATTTAGGAATGGGCTTTCTTTCCAGAGGGGCTTTTCTTCCATCTTATCTTCTCAACTTTTGTATAGATCTTGATCTCGAGAATAATTGGATTTCGATGATGATAACAAAAGTGGAAGCAGAATGATTAGTTTTTGGAACAATAAATACAAATAAACTTCGAGGTAAGGGAGATAAATAAAACTGATGATCTTGTCAATTGTGGAGATGACATGTCCGAAAAAACCCAATCGAAATATGTTCTTATCATAAAACTACACCCAATGTACACCGGATAAGTAAATATGTTCAGAAAGGGTTTCCATTCGCAGATTTTGTAGTTCACCCATCGGATTTACCGGATGGATTGAATCCAAGCCCGGATTTTGATGATGCTGATGCTACTGCATTTGAAACCATTTATCACTGCAAGGTTTGTCTATTTATTCCGAAGTTTGAAGTTTCTTTGTCTTTTGTGTAGTTGTACGTATCTTTTGAAATTCAAATCCTGAACATTGAATCGGATGACGAAAGTTCATTTGGTGTAAAGGTTGTTTTTGAATGGACTATTTAATTACAGGCCTTGCTAACAGCCCTAGAAGCCTTTGATGTGGATGGGATTGTTGGCGAATGTAAGAGATTTTGGAGAGTCAAAGCTCCAGAGAAGAAGCAAGGGGAGATTATGTCCAAGGGAATATAGGATTTGGTAGTATTTCGAAATAGAAAGGTGGGATTTGGGATTTGTAAGGTTTCCACCGTTTAGTTTATTCATTTCTGCTTATCTTTCAGGACCACCTTGTTAAAATTATGTACGGTCAAGTCTAAGTTTATTCAAGTTATGGATCTGTCAACTTATCAATACGCTCTGGATATCCTGTTCCCTTTGTATGTATCAAAGCTAATGCCAAGTATGTCGCTGCCACAGCTTCTTAAACAGTTTCAGATTTAGTTGGGCTTTGGTCTCTAACTCTTCACAGTTTATTAAATGATGTAGTGTCCATGGCTCAGGATATGAAGGTTTTTGTTCTACAAGTGGAGCCAACAGTTGTAAAAATAATGGGGGTTTACCCTACATCTACAGTGGTCATGGAAAGGTTCTGAGCCGTGCGAACTTTTATAAACATGAGGACAGAGTTTGTTTGGGTAAATGGGATGACCGTGTGTGTAAAACAGGTCTTCTGAGCTGGTCTGAGCTGAATTGTGCAATGGATTATGATAATATTATATCGGAACTGGCTGACGATGATGAGGATGCTTTTTGGAGTCCAACTCCCTATCTTTTGTTACCGATCCTTTTGCTGTAAATCTCTTATAATCGTTTCCTTTACTTGTTAAAAGTGTTTTAATCGGAATAAAGCCATATTTCTAGCCGTAAGACAATAAGTTAACCCTAAGTTACCTGCAAAAAAGCACATAAAATAATTGTAAATCCCCTGCAGCCAAGAACCTAAGCTATCGGGTATCGCCGAGTAATTAAAGGAGGAAGGAAGTATTATTTGAAACCTTGCATTCAGTAATAAAAGGTGCGTTGGACTAAAATACCTACCTACCTACCTACCTACCTACCTTCCAGGGTCTTTGTTACAGACACCCCGTAATGTTTCCCTTTTTGGGTGAAACCTAAAGAATTCTTTGAAAGTCGGCAGATGCACTGCCACTTCCTATCTTTTATAACAACCATTCAATTCGTATCCAGAAAATGGGGGATGAACCCCTAGAAGAACTTTCGTCTAAAAAAGGTTGCATAGAATCCCTACCCTTTGCTAGACAATATTCCCTTATAAATAAAATATATAAAGGTTCAGCAAATGAGATAACAAGGTTTGGTGAGTCTTCCTCGGATAAAATAAAAATAATGCTACATCCATCCGCATCGCATTTATATTGACTACAGTTTAAATAAAACTCGAACGAGGAATTTTGAGAATCTCCCAATAATATTAGGAAGGAAAGTGTTAGAATTCTCATCTATTTTTCACCAAGCACACACGCACGTTTCCTCAAGCTAGACTTCCTTTTGGTAAAAGTTGAAAGTTTTTTTTAACCTAGGCATTTCCAAAGCTGATGCTTATGCTTGCTAGATCGGTGTTTAAGTTTATAAAAAAGGGCTGGCGTATAGAAGAAGGATAGATGTAAGATTTATTGGGAAAGATCTCATCTTACTCACTTAAATTCTTGAGATAAGTTTACTACAACCAAACCACCCTTCTTTCCTACTTTCACTGGATGATTATCATTTCTTGACTCGATCCACAACAAACTCTGTCTTTTTTTGCTTCAAGCTCTAACAAATTTAATATCAACTTTGAAATTGAATTTTTATCACCCTCGCGAGACTTGGTGGATTAAATCTTTGGGTTTTTTTAATATATTTTTATACAAAGAAAAAAAGGGGGGCTGGCTGGTCCTTCTGCTTTGGTTTGATGCTTAACTAGCTTTAGATTTTATTAGATTGATAAAAAAATATAATAAATTGGAGAAAGAATGAAAGGATTTACTTACCCGATTGAGACAAATTGGGGTTTTTGGAGCTGTCACTTTTTTTTTACTAAATAGGTCGTTGGTAGATTTGTATAGGCTAATCTTACCAGATCTGACCTTTGACCCGGGGCTTATTTGGGGTAGCTTATGTCCACATAACTTCACGCACCCGGACGTTAAGCCTTTTATTCTCTGTAATTGGATTATATAAAATACCCCGGACCTTTTTATTTTTGTGTAGGGTATAAAAATAGCAGGAGAAGTGCTTAGATTTATTATTATTTGTCCACGAGTTTGTTAAGACCAACTGTTCGTACATGAATAAATGGGAAAGGAGTTTATTTTGCTGGGCCCATTATCCCCGGACGTGTACAAGACATAATCCCCCGAACCACAATGAAGGATACGGGTATTAGCCGGATCTTGTCCTCCACTTTCGTAGAAACTAATCTCAACGTACTCCCTAATTAGAACTGGAAGAGGGTTTGATTTAAAGGGACGTTTAATATTTATTGAGACTCCGGGCTTCCTCTACGGTTGCTGAGATGTTCTTTCACTTAAATAAATCCTTAATTTCTTGAGGAAGAAACCACTTCAAGTTGTCATTTGTCAGTGAAAGTGACTGAGGACTTTAATGCAATTTCCCCTAGTCTTATTCTCCCCCTTTTAGGAATATCTGAGACAACAGGTTTCCCCTGCCACAACCACACCCACAAACTGTCAACGGCTCCTGTACTACATCTCACTTCCATTTATTTACAGTCTATTTTATTATTTAGTGGACTTGAGAAGTTGACGGTTGGACTGAAAGTTTTAGAAGGATGATTGATAGAGGATTATTTTACGCTGTTTCTCTATCTTAAGTTAGTATTTCCCTTCGAAGGTAGAGCGTCTGTCTTTCTGCTGAGAAATGGTAACCAAGACTGTGGGATTCTACCCGGGTGATCTGAGTAGCAATGCCCGGATCTCTCCTACCAAGGTTTGGTCATGCTTAGAAAATATTATGTACATGATTTTGTACTGAAGTTTGTCCTCATCAAAAATGAGAATCCGCTTATGAAGCATTTTGTTGGTACAAAGTCTTTATTATTTCCACCCCTTGTAAACTTTAAAGCTTGTGTCATTTTGATACAAATCCGTATACATCTATCTGTAGTTGTCGGATAGTTTGTGGATGAGATGAAAGTTGGCAGTTGTGAGTTGTGATGGGAGGGTGTTGCTGTTGCTAGGAAAGGGTCTGCTAAACTACAAATGAAATTAAGGAATACACTTTGAACTCTCTGAATAATAATAGGTTTATTGGGTACCAGATGTATTACTGAGAATTAGTTTCCTCTCTCCCACGAGTAGCTGTTTAATATGTAGCAAATTTCTGGTCCATAATAATAATGGTGATTGTCTTGTGTAGAAAGTTGAAGAATAATAAGTAACCTCACCCTCCAACAAGGCACGTTCGAAGAGTTTTTTAAATAGTTATTGGGAAAGCAAGACGGAAACGCTTTTAGGAGAGGCTTATGGATGTTTACTTGGGTAAAAGTTGTATGCCTCTTCCATCCGAGAAAGTAGAGAGGCAACTGCCGTGCTAAATGCTAAATTGTAGGTAAAGGAGCTGCGAGTGCGAAAAAGTAAGTTGGATTTATGAGTTTCATAGAATAGGTAGTAGTAGTAGTAGTAGTAGTAGTAGTAGTAGGAGTAGTAGTAGTAGTAGAAGTAGTAGGAGTAGTAGGAGTAGTAGTAGTAGTAGTAGCAGCAGTAGTAGTAGTAGTACTAGTACTAGTACTAGTAGTAGGAGTAGTAGTAGTAGTACTAGTACTAGTACTAGTAGTAGGAGTAGTAGGAGTAGTAGTAAGTATTTGTGTTGAAAGCACCTAGAACTTCTCAGAAACGGTGAGTAGTGTGCTAATAAGTTAGGTTAGATTGGAGTCCGCGTTCAGGGTTCCTTACTTTTGTCCTTATCGATTAGTTAGTTAGTTATAAACTGGATGTGAACTTTATCGTATGTAATTGTACTTTCATGTGTGTGTGTTGTGTAAATAACATGAGTAAATAACTACCTATACCATGCCTAGATTTAACTAGGTAGCTTTCCCTTGCCCATGAGAATGTTCCTGTACGTTATGTCACAGAATTACCTCACCTGGAGAAACTAATATAAATTACCTGTCGGCATAAACAACCTCCTCAAGTAAAAGAGTGAATGATGCATAAAGTAATGACGCATTTCTCTAGCCAATTTCCCCAAAGTAGTTAACAACTTTTGTAATAAACTAAAATAGTATGGATACTCTGTAGCTTTCTCTTAGAAGTTTAACTCTGCTTAAAACACAAAGTTTAGGTTTTTCAAATATGAAAAATAATACCGGAAAAAAAGCATCACTGGACCGAGTTTTTTTAAAGTTGAGTAAAAGGTGTAGAAATGTTTACGTGGGGAATTCGGGGATTGTAAAACTCCGAGGTAGTATGAAGCATAAGGAATCAGGTAGAATGGATGGATGCGGGTAGCAGGATTATAAAACCGATTTGTGAAATACAGTCACTCATACGGGTTGGACTTGAAGTGCAGGGTGTGCGTGTGTGTGTCTGCCGGGTTATATTATTCCTTGTTGTGAAATGGTGTGACTGAATGTCATTCGTATGAAACGATAAGATATATTAGGTATATAGCATTGGATTATTATTATACGGGTAGCGGAGGTGTAAGGTAGGAGGAAGCGGGTAGGATGACTCATCCGGGTTCCCCTCGTTGAAACCTGTTAGGGAATAAACTGACTCAACTAGCTACCAGGTTTCCACACAGAAACTACCCGGGTTACCTTCTTGGTTCCTTTCTATTATAGATGGACCAATCTAACTCTTATGATATTGTGCCTTTTGAATGGATTTGGTTTTTAGAACTAGACGGGAGTTGAAATAGAGCCCAAGAGAGTATATTTTTATAAGAGGGTATCCAGCCACCAGAAAAAGCACCAGGGAAGCTGCTAACCGAATGCGGGTATTTTCAGCCCCTTCATTCCAACTCAGACTGTATGAATTCATCCTCAAATTTGTTCCTATAAAACCGCATCCCCCCGTTTGGATTTTATGGTGGATTGGATGGAATCCCAGGGAGATCGGGGGTGGTCCGCAGAACATAATGTTTTCTATCTCTTCTGCTTCTGAAAGTACATGCTAATGCTATCATATTTTGCTTAAACATCTACCTGGTTCTGTAATTGACATGCATCTGATCTGAACTTCTTGATCATCCGCCAACAATGCTTGTTAGAAACGTGTTAATTATAATCAAATAATCGAGTATGCAGAAAATTCAATATAAATTCAATCACTTTTTTTGAAAAACCACCTCCAAGCAGCTATGTCAGCCTAGTCAATTATGTTAAAAATATGTATCTTCGTACAAGGTCCGTTTAACTGTCTTGCATAGTCTATACATAGACTAGTATCTTTTATATTCCTTCAATAAGAAAAGTGCAAACCTTACCAATAAACAATACTAATCATGGCAAAGAACTCGACAAAACGCCCACGTAATGACAAAATGAACGAAAGTGACAATTCCCAATTAGCTATAACTGAAGCATTAACCAACATAAGTCAGCAGATAGAACAGTTGCAAACAAATTTAGAGAAAAAGATTGACAAGAACTATGAAAAACTAGAAGAACAAATAAACTCCAATCACGAAAATCTTTCACAATCTATTCAAAATCAGAATCATCAAATCAACAACCTGGAAACTGACGTAAGATACCTCAAAACGGATGTAAATCAATTGGAATCTGCCAATGAAAAAGTGATTATTGAACTGAATAAAATGAACTTAATAATCTACGGAATTGACGATTCTAGTGCGGAAACTGAGAGTGAAGTAAGACTGATAGTGCTAAAATTAGTGCAAGACCTAACAGGCCGCGGACTACTAATTGACACCGCTAATAGAATCGGTAGGTTTCAAACTGATAAAACCCGACCCATCAAAGTGCGATTTATGACACTCAATGAGAGGAACCTAGTTATGTCCCTGCGTGATGCACTGAAAAAACCCTGGTCTATTAAAGCTGACCTACCCTTTGAAACTAGACGAGATCACTCCATTCTTTTGAAAATGAAGGCTGAATCACTTAGAAAAGGTACCCCAGAAGAAGAAATTAAAATAAACTGGAACAGAAAATCCATTCAGATTAGCAGTAAAATCTATACTGTAAGCAAAGGGACCTTATTCGACCAAAAAACAGGCAACAGACCAGTTCGAAACTCAGACTATTCCTCCCCAAAATCAACAACACATGGACAAACATCCACTTCTCAACCTTCAAAAGCATCATCATCTTCCGGAAGCTCAACCCACTCCCACTCGGCCTTTTCTTTTTTAGAAACCAACACCTCCAACAATCAACCTACATAAAAAAAGTAAGAACTGAACAACTAAAAATTGCCCACCTAAACATCAATTCCCTCAAAAAAAAATTTCACGAACTTGCCGCATTGATTCATGAAAGACAAATAGATATAATTTGCCTCTCTGAAACGAGATTAAAACCTGTGCATAAATTAAGACAGATTAATGGATATCATATACACAGACAAGAATCATCAATTGAAAACAATAACTTAGGAGTTGCAATACTTATAAAAGATGGAATCAGATCAGAAATTATTGAAACGGAACTGACGTCATCAAACATTGAGCATCTCAGTATTAAATGTCAAATTGCCAACAACAAATCAAGGCACATATCTTGCATATATAGACACCCTAAATATAATAAAGCAGTTATACAAACTGACATGGAATTCTTGGAAGCACTGTTTGACCTTCTACAAAAAAAAGGAAAAGATTACATTATAACAGGAGACTTCAACCTTAGAGAACCAAGTCACATAAATCCCCTAAATAAAATCCTAGAAAGCTATAATCTACACCAAATTATTCAAGAAAACACTCGAAAAGATAGCTTACTAGACCTCATAATTGTCAACTCCATCGAGTCCATTAAAAATGCAGAAGTCTATAATCCTCACCTGTCAGATCACAGTCTCGTTGAATGTTGTATTGTAAGAAATAAAAGTAAACATCCTAAAAGAACGTTTCAATGGAGAGACTTCAGTAGCATTAACCCCAGTAACCTGAACATAATCCTGAATAATATCCCAAGTATTGAAATCAGACCTGTTGAAATCTATACAGAATCATTACTGAAAATGATTAGTAACATTTTCTTACAGCTAGCCCCAGTTAAAACTAAAACCGTAATCTCTTATCCGAAAAAGAAATACTTATCTCCAAAAACCAAGGACGCTATTAAAAAAAGGGATCAAATATACTCGGAGGCTAAACAATCCAGAAACTTGCTACTAAACAACGAACTGTATTTACTAAACCAACATATCAAAAAATCAATACACAGAGACACAAAATCAGAACTAGACATAAAGATACAGAAGAGTAATTTGTGGGAAGGCATTGAAAAATTATTACCTATCAAATCAAACAGTAGACCTACCTTGTCTATAACACCACAAGAAATCAACGTGTTTTTTACGACCATATCAACTAAAACGACCGAAACCTCCCAATTCATCAATCCACTTAACAAACCTATTAATTTCAACAAATTCGAAGGAATAACTTTTAATTTTACTCCTGTGACTACTACGTATATTCAACAATGCTGGAAACACATGAAAAAAACCCAATCCACCTCAACAGATTACCTTGGTATCGCCCCCATCATGATAACTAAAGCATTAAATAATGACAACTTCACGGAACAACTAACGGCTCTGTTTAATCTACTAATACACGAAGAAGTATTTCCTCTACCACTAAAAATTTCCAAAATAGTCGCAATCCCCAAAGTAAAACAACCTAAAACACCAAATGATTTAAGGCCAATTTCAGTACAACCAGTTCTAGCAAAATTATTTTCGAAGTGTTTGTTCAATCAACTATACAATTACGTAGAAACGAACAATATGATATCACCCGTTCAGTTCGGTTCTCGAAAACAACACTCAACTTGTCATGCACTGATCCAGTTAACAGACAAAATTCGCATGAACATGGAAAAAGGATTAGTTACAATAATCATTTCGCTTGACATAAGTAAAGCTTTCGATAGAGTAAACCGAGAAATTCTCTTAGAAA
>JAQFZX010000527.1:0-54587 GCA_034682405.1 Hydroisotoma schaefferi | reverse complement strand
ATTTTTTATTTTGGGCTATGTTAAAAACGGATGCGGCTAAATTAACGAGGGCGGCTGTAATGCGCGACTTTACGGTAGTGTTAAGTTAAGTTGTAGTGTTAAAAAATAGACCAGGGCAATGAAGAAGCAGCTAGATGGAGAAAAGAGAAGGTGAGGTAGAGGCCCCCAAGGGCTAGTGATATGTAAAACCTTTTTCCTTGTGTTATGACCCCTTGCTGGGACGTAATTGATTTGATTTAGATCCGACATTACACAACCAGAGTACAAAAGATTTCGATATCACAACTAAAGAAATGAGACGCTCTGCTTAATTCGAATGAAATATGAGGAGCCATGTTCCTCCGTGGAACTTTTACTTTAGTAGAGTTATGTTAACTTGTATTTGAAAACAATTTATTTCTATATTTTTATTTTAAGTGATAACAACTCATGGATCCAACAATAGTCCAAGCATAAACGCAAACAATACTGGATTTGGAGGATTTTTATCGAAAATTAAGTTAAATTCATGTAGAACCGTTTAGAGTTATTGACGATTCAGCCGATAAAAACTGTTTAACTTGAAGATCATAGCTTCCTACTGAACCAGATTCAGATAGGAGGTAGTGATTAATTGGGCCGTACAGCTGTACTTTGATTCTTTATACACTCACGTTTGTACCTTTTCACGTCTTTAAAGAACTATGATACTAGATTGATCTCATTTTTCACTATCATCATATTTTAAAGGGCCAACGTACACCCTTTGTCAAATTCAATTTATTATTATTGATGATCAACTCTAGATTTTAAAGCCTTCTGAGCATCTCTCAACTGGAAAACCAACCCGACGCACGATAAAAAGAAAGGCAAAAACAGCTTAGGTATTTTTTCACGGCCAAAGTTTCAAAACTAACCCATACACAGACTCATACAAGCAGTCAATAAATATCAAATTCCTGAACCAAATAATTATGAACTAGTCCGCCTGCCTATTCCTAGCGGTTGGTGGCAAGGCAAAGCAATAAATATCCAATTGGATGCAAGTGATGAAGTGGAATGTAAAACATTTTGATCCAAATAGAAAGCGAAAAGTTAGTCTGAGAAAGAAAGGGCCTAGCTCATTGTTACTTTAATATTCTCACCTTTCAATTCTTTCTTGATAACAGGTAAAATGTTGCAATGGGAGCAGCCGTGTACATTTCCGTAGGGTCCTGGATATGCCTATTTTCATCCTTATTCGTTATTATAATACATTTACCTTTTAATATCTACAATAGGTAATGTTGAATGTGTGAAGAGGTATCTCCCCCATGTAAATCCCTATTCTAGTGTATTAATTTTTAGCAAGAGCTACCACATGTTTAATACTTGGACTATGGTTGTTTCATAAAAACTCTTTTCCTTATAATGTTTAACTAGTGTTAAAAAAAAGATTATAAAGTGAGAATAAAAATAATTGTCCAGAGCACAAGGAAAAGAGGATGAGAAGATGAGATGGGTGCGTGATAAAGAATGGGACATTGATGATGGTACAGAAGGATACAAAGTTGCTCTTGTGTTTTGTTCTTCATCTTATGCATTTTGAATTCTGAACGGGGACTAGGGATAGCAAATGTGTGTGTTCTTTTCTGCTGTCTGTTCATTATTATTCTCTATTTGTATATAGTTTTCGGTTTGACACCTTGCGGATTTATGATCTTCTTTCTTCCTTCTTTGTCCTCTCCACTCCTTTTAACTTCAGGAGTTCATATGGGTCAATAACTCTGCAGGCGATAGTTACCTACGCACAACGTATAGAGTAGAAGGATGATAATGAAATGAACGCTTTACTTGTTTAATTTTTATATTATAAAAATGAAAATAATGCATAAGAGTGGAGGGTGTCGTACGAATTGTCGGATGACATTGCATAGTATCACTAAGAAATAGTAGGATGCATCTTCAAAGGAAAGATTTTTACACGGGCTTATCTGTTGTGTGACGTGATTTAATGCTGCATGTTCCTGTCGATTATGCTAAGCGAGCAGACAAGATATTGACTTTTCTAAGGGAGTATTGGAAATTTTAAAAAATGTACAAATCACTTGATAGATTTATGCATTTTTGTATTTTACTATTTATGAGTCTATTTGACACAGAAGTGGAATAAAATTCAATTATCGATTGGAATTCGCTACGATGAATAAAAGGAAATTTCATAAAGCTGCATAACCTAAGTAAACTCTGTTTATGATTCAATTTATGTTTTTGCATTGCACTATAATTTTTTTGGATACGAATTTTTGTAGAGAGATTTTTGTATAGGGAGACATTAAATTTAACTGGCATTTTAAAGAAATGAACAAAAACCAGTTGGCAACCATGAAGGGATCGGATTTAGGTATTAGCTATAGTATGTAAATGTACGCAAGTGCATGCACGTTTTTTTATTTTAAATTGGCCAATGCTACTTAAAATCCAAAAATTAATGTACGGGCAGAATGATTTTTATAAACTGTACATTAAATTTGTCGCATACAAGACTTCATGTTTTCTAATTATTGCTTCCTAATAACAAATAAGGTATGGGATGAAGTGAGCTTTGTGAAGCTGAACCACAGGGTGAAAGTTACTTTCTTGGAGATAACAATTTTCCTGATGATTTTTTCACGCTCTATGTATTTTATAATTAAACTTGTGTTATAATTTCAAATTCTTACACTGAACTTGATACTTCATAAGGCGTCATCAAATTTTTTAGGGAACTTATAAGAACCTATAAAAACAGGCCAAGATTAGGTAATTCAAGATTATCACTATTTGAAACAGGAACAATGGACAAGGTAGCAGTAATTTTTTGTGAATTGCAATTGAACTAGAGTTTTGCATATTCTTAATCGACATACGAATGTTATTATTATCAGAAACGTTTCCTGTATAAAAAGCAGGGGTCACAGTGCCTGAAAGCAGAATGTGGAGAGTGGTACTTTTAACAAACCACATGAGCTCCTGGTTCACTTCATCAAGTAAAGCCAGTGAGTTTGATGGCATTCGGAATTGCTTGTTATTTGATTTGAAACAATTTTCCCAAAATAATTCGAAACAATTTTCATATGTGCCTCTAAATTATGTTTATTAAAGTAATCTTACCACCAATTTATATCAAACCAACTACTCTTCTACAAATTTCACATCGCGGTTGAAGCTATCTAATGCAGGAGACCAAAGGTACATTCGTAATGTGAATGAAGTCTATACAAGTTACCTTTTATTTTTCCAAACAACTTTTCCATGCTAATGGTTTTTATATTCAATGAAAAAAAGCACGAGAATTGGTTCTGAAGTGTATAGCCAAATTGAAGGTAATTTTGATTGAATTACTAAATTATCAAAATGAACAACTACTAAATGCCACGACGGACAAATTACTATATTCAAAGTTGAATTTAATTTGCCTTACTTACCCTGGTTAAAAACGTAAAGAAATTTGTAAGAGGAATCTGGCAAAGGGCAAAGTCTAATAATCTAATCTGATTTCAATTGATCTTTAAAGGTCTACAATTTCCTTTACTGGCGGCAGAGGTTTGACAAGAAAAGATTTATTACTTTAATTTGCATGCAAATTGTTGCACCAATTAGTTGAACTTTTAATCGTATTTGATTTTTTTGCTTTCTACTATAACTGCCACTGGATACTTCAATGGCTCCATCCATAAGATGTCCATTTATTGGAATCCTGAATCCAGGCAGCTTCATCTAGAATCTCTCCAAAATTTGATATAAATCCAGCCTATAGGTCCGCATAAACATTAGTAGTAAAGAATGCAATAAAACATATTAATGAACTAAAGCAAATCTTCAACATTATACTTTGTAGATATATAATGGATTCACATCACATTCATGTTCAATTTACGTGAGTTCTTATATACAAACTGGCAACTGGATTGATGCAACCCACAGAATATTATAAGTAACAGAACTGAAGTGTCATTTAAATTGAAATTATCATCACATCAATAGGATCATTAATCACCCTTGCATCCCTATTTAGAACACTTTGCATACATTTATGCCAAAATATCTTGATGCCTGCCATATGCTAATCGTTTTAGTAGTCCGTCGGCAATTACTTTCCAAGACCTGCTGCTAATGTCCGTCCAAGCTGAAGCTAAAGCACACCTAATGGTAGTCGAAGTAGCAACATTGCTGCATCAGTACTACCGGTACTACCTACCTACCTGTTATCACTTTAAGTGACCAAGATGAGACATATAGATGAATCCACTGACTACGTTTTATAATATGCTGAATTAAAGTGAAAAAAAATTTTTCCGAGCTTAAAACTACAATCGGACAAGTTTTTGGTAACTCATTGAACATTTTTAGTGACCGGACTCACGTATACAAACTTCTCCAAACTAATACCAATCGAGTTGGCTTTTGGCTTCTTGTAGTCTGAGATTTGCCGACAACCGTTTTGCATAATAAATGAGCCATAAAAACCAACTGCAAGTTGAATTTGAAGGAGTATTCCTTCTTTGTCAACCAGGCGAAGATTAGATTACTTTTAGTTGAGCAGGAGTATTTTTCACAACGGCAGATTGACAGACGTAAGCCAGTGACTGGTGTACACGTTTCTAATCGACGATATGATAGCAGGCTTATCTGTCCTTTTGCTGTTGAGTAAACTCTGAGAGAAGAGATGAATTGCTACGTTTTCTAAAATATTCTATGCATCTTATCTAATACTATAATGGTTATCCACACCACAGTAAGCAGTAGTTGTACTAGTGCCAGCATCAGCTAGCTACTTGTAGCAGTAGAGACAGGCAAAGTATCTCTTAAGGGAATAAAACCTATGAGTATCAAAGACACCAGGGCAAGGTAAAGAATTTGTTATACGACCTGTAGGAAAAAGGCATGTAGGCAAAGGCAAGCATTTTGGTACGACTTCTAGGAAAAAGACTTTTAGGCATTATTTTCTAGAACGACTTGTAGGCAATTTTTTTTCAGAACGACTTCGTGGGTTGGAATAATAAGATGTGAAATAAAGAGTTCAGCAGAAGGTAATATAGAATGCTGATAAATATTTATGGTTTTTTTTCAATGGATGGAATAGATGGAAATGTACAAAACAAGCCGTGGTTAAGACGTAAATTTCATGTTAATTTTTCTCTACTTAGTGACGAATATAACGATTGTATTGTTTCTCTTCATAAGAAGTACAAAATGGAGAAAAGTTCAGTAGCAGTGGCAGTAAGTAAGCAAGCCGAAGTGGTAGTTGTATTTGAGTAAATGAATGAAAATGCAAAACATTTTTTATGGACAGCTACGAATGAATGAGATTAATATGGGTATGGACAAAGTTTTCCGTAACCGAAAATGCACACACGCACGTTTAGCAGGGTCCAAGGTTTGCCTGCATGTCTTTTTCCTAGAAGTCGAGGGGTTGCCTACGTGTCTTTTCCCTAGAAGTCGTTTGCCTAAAAGTCTTTTTCCTACATGTCAGATTCCCAAAGAATTCGATGAAAATTATTCAGATCTTAAGAACACGTGCGAGTAATATGTAATAGTTTTTAAAGGATGAGTACTATAGAAGATGTTTTAAGCTTTAAGCCAAGTTATTTATCGAATTGCTCTTGCTTTAGATCGACTCTTGAGACTGTGGACGCTACTCAATCCGTCTGCGTCTTCTAAAAGTTGAAAAGAGTTAAGAAGAGTCACCCACGATGACAAGACAAGCTAGGAGAGGCGTTAGTTTAGAATAAAGTGGAAGAATGAATTCAGGTTTCCAGTACCCAAAAGTGGATGGCATTGGGACTGAAAACTTGTTGAAATTTGTCTGTGACATCCAATACAATGGCAAAATCATGTACTCGACATTCTTTACATTTTCATGAATTTTTGAATTCTAAATTCCAGCCTTTTAAACATTAAGTTAATTTTATAGCATGTTCAGGTTTCTTCTACACCTATATTTTGAGATTTATGAGATACGCTTTTCAGGAACTCAAAAATTACAAAGGATCATACTACTTTTACGGAGAAAAAAGTACGATTAATGGTAGCAACTGAGATGGTGGTATGCCAAGAGGAAATGAAAACCCCTCTATCTCTATCATCTCGCCTCCTTCCATATTATTTGATTGCCTAGTTAGTAGTCCGACTTTGACTTGGTTGGTACTTCGATTTTGCCAGTCGTATTGAATCGAATCAAGAGCTTGAAGTACTTTAATAATTCTTCAAGAGCTTGAAGAATACATGAAAATTCTCTGCAAGCAGTTTAATAATTTACAATATTTGCATTGTTCAGCAAGTTAATAAGGATATTTAAAGTCAGCTCGGTCTTCATCATCTCATATTTTATTTGGCCTACGTTACACTTTTTAATCTCTTCTTTTGTGGTTAATGCCTGCATTTGCATATGATTATTACCTCTGTCTCTCCCTCCAGAACTCAAGGCAGTTAGAGTTGTTACTTCATGTTATCATCAGACGATAATACCCAACCGTAGTAACGAACCGGGAAGACCGTTCCATTATTACTGCTTCTTCACTACAACACATGCACTCTGTCCGTTCTGTGGTACTAATCAAGATAGTCTTTAGGTCTGACTTTGATGAAATGAAAGCAAACTCAACCCATCCATTACGAAGAAATATTCTTAATTTGAATAATCTTAAAACGAGAGAGGAACGAGGTCATGCCTTGAATATAATATACTTGTTGAATCCAAAGTAAATGGACTGGAAAGTAATGAATGACACTCTAACTCAACGGACGTTTATTGCTTCACTTTTCACATTTAAACCATTTTCATAAAAAGTGACCCTTTTGTTGTGTTTAAACTCACTCAAGCTTTGGCTCAGCAGAAGCGTTCAAGTGTTTGCTGTTGAACGACGACGTTGTAAAATCAGAATCTAGATTGCTTTGCTTGTTATGTTGCGTATCATCGTCAATGGAACCTCTTCTGCACGTACGTAAGTACTTGGTGCGACTCTTAATAATTTTGAATCCACAACTTTCCACGTACAAGACTAACATTAAAGTTATCTGGATGTGCTTTAGCTGGCATTAGATTAATAAAGCAGGTATTTTCTAACAATGAGGATTACTTAATATGCAGTGTAAATTAACTTTATGCTTAATGACCACTACTTGGGCAGAGGCAGAGAGTAATGAAATTAATGTGAAATATGAACCGGAACAAGGAAAATTTTACCATGCTCTTCTACTCCCAACCCCAACAACCCCAGTCTAATGGGACGATCTAAATGAATTCCTTTTCAACTCTGCTGACATGTTTACGATCTTTTAAGACTGTTTTGTGAAGTAGCTTCGCTCCTATTATATATTATTACGGCTATTGCTGATGTTGCCGTTGAGAAGTTGTTTAAAAAACAGCAGCAGCAACGTGTTGAACCAGATGCGTAAATAAATCCATGTTATCGTGAACTTTTAAATTATTGAAAAGTGAAAAGTAGCCTGAGCCTGAAGTAAAATCTATAACAAAGGTAAGGTAGGTAGCCCCTCTGTAAAATGGAATGACATTAACGGCTTATTTATCTCAGACTTTATTAGCAGCAGTATTCTTTGAAGAAATGTTTATCGTTGGGAAAAATCTAGTTTAGGATAAATAAGATGTTGACTATTAATTTTTAATATTGAGACTGTCTGTTGTAGTGCAGAAATAAAAACTTCTACATGGCCCAGGCGAACCTTCCTTGATTACCAAATTGCATACAGCCCATGCGCTCGGCCTTTCAACTGAAAACGCTGATCAGTATGTTTTTATTTCAAATTAAAGCATTAGCGTTTAACCCGAGGTTTCCAAGTTACATATTTAACTTGGTAATGCAATGCTATATTTATATTTAGACAATGGATTCAGTAAAACGTGATCTAGTAATTGGTTTAAATCAAATAACTTCCTTCTTAGTATGCTAACTCCAGCAGTGTAGCCTGCACAAGTACAATAAGTTAGAAGTAGTCAATCAACCACATAAATTTTCTCAAAATGTAAACTATATACCTATGTAAGATTAGCAGTAATACAACATGCAAAGGTAATATTTGGTTGTAAATTGAAATGACACGAACAATATGGTATTTGCATGCAAGGAAATAAGCAAAGTCGGTTGGAGGCTTTTAGCCAAGGTGGGCCAATTAGTCAAAGGCTTAAATGGAGGAGAAATGAATGTTGTATGTAAAAATAACCAATGTCCTGCTAGTACTACCGGCCAACTGCGATTTCTGTTTTTTTCTGCACCACCATGCCAGATCAGTATGAATGTAATAAGCTGAAGCTGAGAAAGAATAGGGAAACCATTATGACGCCAGATTAGAACTTTGACTCGACGTTGTTATTGGGATCGAATGGAATGGTAAATGAGGTGAGATGAATAGGGTTGATCGGTCACGGTACAGGCGAATGCTATCACTCTTCTGGCCATATGAGTCCTGTCCAAAAAGCCGTATGACCTTATAGTCTCTGCTTTGCTGCTTGTATTAGGTATTTCTCAGTCAGTGAGTGCGTAGCTCATGCATTCTAAAAAAGATTAGGTGGTATATGATCCAATTAGACAAGCCCCGCATGAGGGTAGACTGGAGCGTTTCAAAGTTCAAATTGGGATATGTGAATCTGATTTAATAAGAAAGATCGGATCAGGAAGATGAAATATGATGAAATGGATCTTTGTTGGATACTAACTTGTGGAGTGAAGACTGATGGATGGATCTGTCTTGCTATTCTCGCTAGGTTTCTAGCCTTATGCAGTCAACTACAACCGACGGCTAGAGATGGCTATGGGCAGCTCATAAGCATATGATAGAATTTGGATTGAAGACGTGCCATTCTCTAATTTTAAATTTACTATCGGCAGCAATAGATATTATTACGATTATTTTTAATGTCGTCTCCTTCATACTATCGAAGCAACCAAAACGAACTGCCGGAGATTAGATGGGTCAGTATAACTACAAATATGCACAACGGATATAAGAATATATGTGTGCAACTTTTACCATTTTGGGTTTTCGATGCATCAAAAGTCGGCAGGGTTGCGACGGTTTGTTCTGAGAAACGTGAAATTTAATACAACAAGAGGTGAATAATAGATTTCATTGCATTAATAATACTAATACTCGTCCTCCCGTTCCGTCCATAATATAAGTTTATTTCAAAATATGCCCAGTTAAATACCTACGTATAGCTGGCATGGAAGCTTATATGAATTAGAAAAAAGTGACATGATGGATAGATGGATGATAGATGATTGGGAAAAGGAATCAGAGCTTTGACTGAGTGTTAGCCACGGCACGGACTGCTTTGCTTTCAATGCATACAGAGAAAGACAAGGGAAGGAGGATTTTTTAAAGCCAAAAGATTTTTTGAACCATTTGTCCATGTATATACTACAGTCATAATGTGTCCATTCTTTATACGAAGAGTGAAAAAAGTAACCAAGAGGTTAATGGAAGAAGGGGAGATTTTATAATCTGATTTGAATTATAAATGAATGATAAAAGGTGGAAATCGTTTATCACTCGTTTGACAAGTTGTGCAAAGCGGGAGTAACCTGAGGAGACAGGAGAGAGAGACCACGAGCTGTATTCATCGTAGAAACCCCAACGTCCTGCATCTATCAACTCCTGTTCTTATAATATGATGATGATCGAATGTCCCTCAAAACTGTGTAATTCCTTGAATCAGTAGACACTGATTTTTTAATACTTTCATTGCGGATATCTAGCCACCTCATCAATTACCGGATTTAGCAAAGCGTAGCTTACACCGTCAGAAATACTTCATTTATTCACCCTTTCCCCTCTAAACCTGCTTTTTGCAGTTGGTTATTTAAATTTTTCGAAATGATTTTATTCACCTGGAGTCTAAGTGAATGCTCGAGTTTCGAAAAATTATACTTGTTTTGAATTAAAAGCAAAGCAAATAGTTAAGGACTTAAAAGAAAGAAGAACAATCAGCTAGATGATTCTATAATAAATCAAGAATGATCTATGATCCTACTAATTTCTTAGGTAAAGCTTGAATGAAAGCAATAATTCATTCTTGTTATCGCTCCCCTTTTGTTCTACTTATCGTCACTTGTAAAAATATATTTTCCCATCCACATCCTCATCACCATTCTCGTATTCAGAACATACTTTACACAAACACATCAAAGAAAGACACAGGGCTAATGGTTAGACTGATAAAAGAATAACTCCAGCCTCAGAAATGTGTATTTGAATAACTGAACAAGTTCAACTCTGAGCTAGAAAGCACACACTCGGTCGTCAGTTGAATGAGTGGGGTAAACTTTTGTAGAGTAGGGCATTCCAGACTATGACCTAAGCTAAGATTTTGAATTATGATGAAGGTAGTTTTTAAAAGATTAACTCCGTGCGGTGCTCTTCCAGTAAGTAGCCAATGTTGATGTATGATATCTGATATGCACGGCATTCTGGAAGAAATGTATGCGCTCTATGACTATTCTATAGCAGGATATGATGATTTGAAGGATAAGGAACCTTTCATTGGGGTCTGGATTTTGAAATGGGCGAAGTTCCGATTGTAATAAAGCATTCTTATGTATCATATAGACCAGTTAGTTGGATTGGACTATGGTCATGTTGTACCACTGCAGTACCCCGGTCATGAGCTGTACATAGTTTGTCGGGTTCAAGAGATGATGGAGTTGGAGAGAGAGGAAAAAAGTATTTTTGACAAATCCAGATTTGCCGTAGTGATAGATTGCTTCTTTTTAGAATGGCTGATGCCACGCTCTGGACATTTTTTTTACAATCCTGTTCTTTTCTACTCTCTGCCCTCATCTACACACATAAATCTCCGACCTGTCTTCCGCCGCCCCAAGTCAAAGAGACACAAACTGAAGTTACCAAAAGAATTAGGAAAGATGAACAACAAGGAACGAGGATGATGATGCTCTACAATCCCATATCCAACCCATCCATTGTCCAACTTAAAAAATAATCTAAGTATTTACTTTCAATATATATGTACACCAGTATATTTCTACGTCTTCAATGGAATGACTCTTCTTTACAAGTTTCTTTTTATGTATTACTAAAATCTTTACCCAATACTATTGACTACTGCTGTTGTATGCATATGTATGTTTATGTAGAATGTAATGTACCTTTTCTTAGTTTTTTAAGTGGAATATATTTTTAAGGATGTCGCCAACTCTGTCAGCCTCCCAACCACAAATACAAAACAGGGACGAGAACAGACCAAACTTAACTAAGCAAGTAAGTTTTGGGCCAAGCCTTCATTTGTTTCGGAGAAGAATGGACACTTTTAATTTGGTTTTTATTCAAAATTTCTTGAAGGGCAAGGTCTGCACTGTCAACTGATTTACTGTAGTTGGTTAGATTAATTAATGGATTCTAGATGCTTTGATCATTCATGATCTTGATAAAATGAGTTTTCTGTTATATACATCTGTTTACAATCGGAAATATGAGAGAAGAATAACTAAATACCACTAATCCTGAGTGTATGATAATAATCTTGGTGCAAATGAAAAAAGCTAGATACTTTTACAAAGTAAGACAGACTTTGATTAGGGTTTCATTTCATTTTTTAAGATTCGTTTTCAATTTTTCGTTTTAAAGATTCTACTTAAAAAGGAAATAAGTCAAACTATGAATCGGATAGTGACTGAACGTCACACTTTTAAAAGCCTACAGTTTCTTGGAAATGGTATTCTATCAATTTATAAAGTTAAACATTTGGAGAAAAACATTGAAGTAGAATCGTATAGTAATAAAATACAAACTGGATACCTTGTTGTTGTACAAAAATAAATTTAAATTCATTCCATGCATTATTATTTCAATAACTATTACGGTGTAAGTTTACACACAAAAAATCATGGGCTAGATAACCAGAATCAGAGCAAATAAGAATACACCTTTGCAAATTGCAAAAAACATTGGACAGAACTGTGCACGTCTCGTGCATATTAAATGAATACTAATTTTCATTTCATTATGGTAATTAAGTGGTCTGGTCTGCATTACTTGTCTGTATCAATCGCACCAAAATAATGTGCCAAATCCTTCAACCCCAATTGCATTTCTCGTATCCCTAATTTACTGCTCTATTCTTCGCCTGAGTTAAATATTCTTCATGTGAGGTCTCTCATTATTAAGTTTAAGCTTCAGTTACCTTTTGGCTTACCTAAATATTTGAGATTACTACTATATTTCCTCTTAATCTATTTCACATGCTATAATAGTGATTCGTTCCTGTTGTTATTTTTCCTCATGCAAGCAAGGCAAGTCGGATGTTTCTTCAGATGAATTTTATTGCTGATGCATAAAACTTGAATTGGTAACGCTTCTGTGCAGCGAAATTTCCAAGGATAATAATACTCCAATGGAAGAAAACGTTTTACAATTAACCCTTAAACTAATTGAAGGACAAAGCAGAACAATACAGATAAATCAACAGATCATGTCTCAATTCTTCCCACCCAGAGAGGTAGTATCTTTAGTTGACTTAAAAAACCATAAAATTAGTATAGTAGCTAAGTAGACGGTAACAAAGCTGAGAATGATCTCTTAGCTTCAACACTAAGATTCTCCAGACAAAGGTTCCCTTTACCACCTGTCAACTTGATTGACTGATTTAGTATTTTATTATTTTTTATTGTCCTCCTCAGTCAATAATGCCATGCCTTGGAAAGGAAGATTTCTAAATTTAGGTTTACACCCAAAATAATCTTCCCCTTAACTTTTACTCCCACCACTACATTTTTCTGCTGTGCTGTGACATCCAGCTTAGTAATATATTTCCTCAGCTTTACTTTTATTTACTTATTCCTACGGAAGGTGAGAGTGGCCTGGCCTAGCCGAGCTTAGGTGGACTTGACCTTGTTCTAGACCTCTCCAGAAGCAGACCAATTCCAGTCAGACAGGGTGTTCCTTTCCCCTTTTTGGGTTCAAATGTTCAAAATAACTCTCACTAAAGAATAAGATATCCATTTAATTTAAGCTTTATGGTGGCCCGTTTGTTCCTTTACAATGAATGCAATGAAATCCAATGATTTGATTTCTAACTTAGAAGGAACTTTTAAGAGGCTCTTGAACAGAATTTGAAGAAAGGTTAAAACCGTTTTGTTCTTTGTACTCCATAAAGTTGAGGAATCTCTCGCTACTCTTCATCATTTTTTGGAATCAAGAAATGGCTATTTACAGAAATACCTTGGTTCATTTGATTTCATATAGCTCCTCCTAAATACTTTACTTTGTCCGTTCGATCTTCCAAGTCGGTAGTAGAATATGGTTTTAAATGTACAGAGCATATCGCTAACACAGCAGCATCAGTGGCAAAAGAACCTTCAAAAGTTTTGCCATTAATAATGGAAAGTGAGGAACCCTTCAAGGTGTCAACGATAAATTTTCCCAGGAAAGAACTCACATAGAAAAGAAAAGCAAAGGTAAAGATAGTTTTTAAATCTGTATCTAAGTAGGATAGTCTTGGTTGGCCCGATCTTCCTATTCAGGGCCCGAAACTCTCGTTCACACTTCATAAAATCTTCTCTTTCATTTAATTTATTTTTAGTCATGCAGCTATCTCTTGTAAATGTCCTAATAATAACTTACTACAAAATATATACGTTAGAAGTGTATCTATGTAGTAGTGTAATGAAGGATTGCGGCTTATAGGCTTTGGATCTGATCATTTGAATCTGTAATCCGTTGTTGCACCCAATATACGGTGCATTGCAATATAATGGAATGCATAATACTATTATAAATACTATTGGCTATGAAATAATATATGTAGCATCCAACTTATTTCTTATTTTATCCAAGTGAATTTTTAGTCTAACGAACTGTGCCGAATCCGTCTGACTTGGATTCTTAAAAGGGATTGTGACCTCACCTTTACTGCTGCTGATAGTTGGGCGCATTGGCATTAGAAGATGTACGTACACAATTCCCTTTCAAATTATTGTCATAATTCAACCTTGCCCTTTTAAAATCCGACACGGTATCATCCAATTTTTGTGACCCATCTGTTTCGGCACTTGGCTTCTATGTATGCATGGGATTGGCAGCTATCATGGGTTGAGCCCGTTTTCAATTCATGAAATGGTACATTGACAATAATCCTGTCGATATTGATTGTATCAGAAGATTAAAAAGCCATTCTGGTAATCTACCATGGTTGCTCCTTGTTGTTCAAATCGTCTGGAAAAATTGAAGTGAGCATTGAAGTCAAATAAAAATCGCATAAATATTCTATGGAACGGAGAATCGGTTCAATATAAATGCCCCTCTTCAACCTTTATATTTCTTTAAATGCTTCTTGTAACGGATAGGACATTATGGATTTACTTTGAAAATGTTTATTAATGAAATACACCTTTCGAAAAAACAGGGTCGGATTTTGAAAATAGTAACCTCTTAAAAGTGTCTCTTTAATTATTTTAACTAAGGCTACTCAAGTAGTAAATTAGATTAGGGCTTGGCTTGGTCTAAGGCAAGTTTTCTTTTATCCTGATAGCAAACTATACTTCAGGACCGTGCTTTCAGTTTAGACTTATTCGTAGTTCATCTTCGTTCTCGAGTCTCGCTGACTGTGGTCACCCAACCCTTTTATATTTCGGACTCCAACTGCGACTTGACCATTAAATGTTGCATTACATGTGTTTAAACTTGAATTTTGTTCGGATAATTTATCTACAAGCAGAGGAAAATATGTAACACTGTAAGGAGAGGACAAAAAGTACTACAACTGAACCATTCTAATGCAAAGTAATAATGTGTACAACAATGCCACTGCTTTATTTATGTAGGTAACTCCTCAAAACGATACACAGTTTTCAGGTTTTAATTTCTCCTCTACCAGTCCCCCTTTAAGTAATACCTTTCCACGTTGAAAATTGAAATTTGCCAAATCATACTTATATTAGCGTTTTTTCTATTTTTACCTTGTGAACAAGAATTACCCAGGCAAATTAAAACCAGAAATACGTTAAAACTAACTCAAATTCAATTTTGAAAGATAAACTTCAAAAATTTCCACAATGCACGATGTTATCAAAAACTACGGAAGAAACGTAATGCTTTAGTTTGGGATTGGGGTTAAGATTGACAGTCTTCTGTAGAAATGATGTCGAAATTATTTTCCATATCCAGGACTGTAAAACCCTTTCACCCTCATAAAAGGCACACTTTTCATCCAAACCTCTCGAGTTTAAATTAAAGTAATACAAAGTCAAGAATTCCTTGTTCAGCTCTTTCTTTCTATGTATTGTTATTCAAAGACAGGTTTCAAAAGTAAGTACGTATTAAAGTATTATACTTGAACTGGCCAGCAGTATATATAAAGTAAAATACAAGCTATGCTAATTTTAATACCGGGGGCGTGAAGTCACAATTTACTGCTAAAAGAAGATAGCATGACGCAGGATAAAATATGAGTGAAACCAGGTGTGGACATCGTAATGGTATGCTACAAATGATCTTTCCACCCTTTCGTATTCAATTAGCCATCTATATCACGTTAGTTGAAATTAATTTGCTTTGTTTCTCACTCACTGAAATCAAAAGATGAGCTCAGACAGTAGAAATTTGCTTGTGTGAGGTATGAATTTATTAGTCAGGAACTACTAGTAGTAGCATTTGTTCCTCTATCCTATTTATCGCTTTGAGAAACAGCTCAGCAATTAACAATGGTTATCAGGGTTATGCAGAGCACGGAAGTTTGATTGTACAAATTCTTTCTCGGAAACCTTTATTGTTTTTTTATTGATTTAAAGAAACGATACGGTTGAATTTTCATATGATGTCATCTCATTTTTACAACTTACTTGTCATTACAAACGTTTAAGTAATTTAAAATAGATTTTAAGTGACCATTGCTGTCCTAAAAGGATTACTCACTACAAACCTGAGTTTATATAAAAGAATTTCGATTGTCTACTAAACCTTTTTTAGATCAGTTAATGCATTTATCAAGCAGAGTCCAATGGCATAAATATCTTCTTAGTCCATTTAGTTTAAAACTTAACAAGTAATTCGCATTCAATCCATGTCTTCCACCACGAAATATTATTTGCATACAAGGCACCATCAACTAACCACTCAGGCCAATGTGACATCTGCTGACTCGGCCGACCTCGTTGTCAGTACCAAAAATGAAATAATAGCAGGACAATTAAATGCTCACAATTAAAATATTTCCCCGTCCACTTCATCAGCAATAAATAAACGATATTCTCCTTGACAAAATTAACCATAGTCTATCTTCTACTCTACTACCAGCATTTATTGTATAATGCCAAGCCAAAATTTTAAAGGTGTGGAGCAACCTATAGTAGCAGTCATAGTCCCTAGTCATTGTCATCACTATTTTATAAAGAAGTTACATACTCTTTTTATTCCACCATTAAACTCTGCAACCCGAATACCTTTAAGTAGGCATGATAGCATTATTCTGATTCTTTATTGTAATTTGGTCTGTTTTTTGCTTAGATTTGCTTAACCTTGCTTTATAATAAATGTCTACACAAAAATTCACTTTACTCTTTCTTTGCATTTGATAATTTATTTAAGAAGAAGAGAAGACTCGAAATAAATAGTCAATTACTCCATCATACATACCTTTACTAGATACCTTGCATTATTTTAAGAGACCTTGTTACTTACTTGCTTTGTATAGATGCAGTACTATTACTGACTTGATCTAGTCATCCTTTACCTGCGGTTATTTGCTTTACTTTTAAAGTGGCGTCAAGTCATTAGTTAACTATGCATGCTCTGTGACTTCTCCTTAGACTACAATAAGTTAAATATACAATCTCTTAAACGAAAAAAATTATGTGTGTGCATTATGCCCTCTATAACGTTTTTTGCACTTCGGCTAATTCTCAAGATATAAAATGATCCTGGCTAGCTGACGAAGCTGGAGCTCTCTAGACCTAGCGTAAGCTCTCTATGAATTTCAGTTTTAAATTGTAGGCTCAAGCTGGTTGAGGCTTGGTCAAATAGAAATTATTAGCTGTCAAATAAAGTAACAAAGTTTTAATGGAAGGAAGAGGATGAGGTATTCTAATAAGAAATCCGGTGAACGGACATGGACTGAATAAAAGAGTAGTTCACACAAAGAGACACTCACTCACTCACCAACCTTTAGCGAATACTTTGCTTACTCCTTGCCTCTAAAATGTATTAGTATTTGAAGAAATGTAGAGACAGAAGAGCACATATTTAGATATCGTATAATATACAATGGTGGGTCTCTCTAAGGTGTTTGAACCTGTTGGTGAAAGACTTAAAAAGTAAATTCCATTTGCTCAAGAATAGAGTAGAGGATTGGGATGTTTACTTTTTAATTTAACATCTTTCTTTGCCTCCGAGAGGACTGGCTTTCCTCATCTATTTTATTATATATGTTTTATTACTCAGCATCAGTCAGCAATGTATAAGAAAAGGATGGATGTTAGGCCTAATCTACTACTTTGATGTTCTCTGTGCAATATTAGTAGGAATTATTGTCTGTTTTTATCCGTATTAAACGTAATAAGCTAAGAGTGTGCATTAGTTAGTTTCTTGTGTACACAAAATCCCATTTCGTCTGTTTAAAGATAGAACTTGTCTTCTAGCATGTAAGAGCGTTGAGAGTCAAGTCAGGTTGGGAAGACCGTTTTTAAGGCTAGCCGGGGCGGATGGACTTGCCTTCAATTTACCGGAGCTTGTTTACTTTGGCTAAGTTAAGAGGTTTTTGTAAGAAATGTATTAGTAATAAATAATGGAAACGGATAAGCTGAAATAGTCTTAAAGTAACTGATTACATGCAAAATCATTTTGTGTAATCCATAAATAAAATTGTGAACCAAATTTGCAGATATAGCTAACATTTTTCAGCCCTTTAGATAAAAAATGTTGATAGTGGGGAAAATTCTTGAAGATGCTCCTTTAAATGGTTTAAATAAGGGCTGTATTTTTTAAGTTCTAAGTTCAAAGGAGGTGGAGAAGAGCTAAGTAATTTAAGTTTATAAATTAGCAGATCATCACCTGAACTACTTGAAAGACTAATGCATTTCAAAAAGCTCAATATCTTGATTACCTAAAACTTATTCTACCTCAGATACTTTTAGAGTAGAGCGAGGTGTTGACACAGGCGGCAGGCTTTGTAGGAGACTTCTGATCTTTCTTGAAATAAAAAGCTTACCTGGGCTTATTTCATCTTGGATTAACTTAATGTGGATTACACATCTCAACTCAACATGGAAAGTATGTATAAGGAATAGAAAAATGAACTAATATAGTTCTTTCTACAACGGTTAACTTGATTTGTAGTGTAGAGGTTAGTCCATTCAACCAACAAAAATAGCAAGTACTATCTATAAGAATTTGATGTAATAAGGTGAATTTCACAACGACCACAACTTAACGCGGTAAGTAGAGGGTGTAGAGCTTTTAAGCGTTAAAGACTTATTTTTCCGATAATCCTTCACCAAAAATGAGACGTTGTTGGTTACACGGGATTGATAAACCAAGCCCTTAAAAATAAATACGAAAGGAATTTCTCGGAAGTTTGCGATCTACACTTGTGGTTGAAACAAATAAAACACCTACATAAAACCACGGAAAGGTTAGGTTAAATAAGAATTAGAGAAGAGGTACACCCGTCTAGAAACTTCTGGTACAGTTTGCTTTTGTCTGGTTAAAATAAAAAGCATTATTGCCTTTCCTCCATATGAAAATACCTCAAAACCCTTTCAAACTCCACAATCCTATCTGAACTTCAACCCTAAATCTAACCTAAAACCTAAAACCTAAATCTATTTACTATAGATTTGATCTTCATAAAAAGCTATTTCAGATACGTGTTTCAGCATCCTTTGTAACCGTGTATTAATCAGAGTAGCCAGCTTTCTGCAGGCGATTGTCAGTCATCATATCTTCAGAAAGCACGTTTTTATCTCCTTAAACATACCATTGCTGATCTGCCTCAACCCTAAAATTAAAGAACCCTTCCTTTTAAATTTCATAGATACAACTGAATAAAATAACGAATTCAATTTAAGCCTTAAATCGTGCCTTATCTTCGAAACTTTGTTTGATCAATCAATGCTTATGTTCTACTTTATTGCAACAGCCGCATATTCGCCTTATGCCGACAATAATTTACCTCAAGAAAAAGATCTTTATCACCAACCAAACCTTTATTTTACCCTAATTCAATATTCCTTTCGAATGCAAATAAAATGGGCTCGGCATAATTGAATCAGTTAAAGGTTGCACAATCAACAGAAGCATAAAAACTAGGAGACTCAATTGTTGTACTGGAAAACCACAGTTTAAATCAAGAATCCAGATCGTTTATCCGTGAGGAGAAAATCTAAATGATAATCAAGTTTACAATCAAACATACACCTGAATGCACTTTTACTAGTGCATTAAATGTTCCGTGAGTGGAGATAATGTTTCTGTGTGGGAACTAAACGGTTATTTTATTGCTCGAGTAACATCACTCGGGCCAGTTAAGGCTAACCAGTCCCAGTGTAACCAAACCACCAACCAAACTGAAACTAGCTAATAAGCTTTCTGACTATCCTTTACTTCTTTGAGTAAGTCGGTCGGTTAAAACAAAAGGAGTCAAAACTTGTTCCATTTGTTCTGATATCTGTCCCTGGTTCGTCGTGACTGCCATTATGAATCGTTTTGGAAGAGCTCTTGAAATAAAAAGTGAGACCAAGACGGGTCGAGTATTTTTTTCTCTTGTCAACTTGCATTTAGTCAACCACAATGACAACAAGAGTGACGTGACGATGGGCATTTATTACCCTGGAATTAGTAAGTAGCCTCTCCAAAACAGTCACAAGTAAGACGATAAAAAGGCGACCAAACGAGAATAATGTGAAAGATCAAGGAGTAAATCCATTTATTCTTCATTTTATTTCAAACTTAACCTGACTTGTTCTTACCTTTTGTGTATCATTTATTATTATATATGCATCTATATATCTACCTAACGTTCCATCTTGCACTTACTTTGCTTTTTGGTCCATTAAATTCCGAGATGTTCACCAAGATCAGAGATCACCCGGCTAGATGGAGAATCCGCTCTGGCTGTAATTCATTCTCTGGCAGCTTACATCTAAAGAAGCTTTCACCAACTTTGGAAAAAATGCATCGACACAGTTCATGATACACTATGTATTTATTACATTCATGTAATAAACAAACAGTTTGTAGTGAATATTTTTATATCTACCTCTAAAAAGTCTGCTTTAGACCAAAGTTAGGTTTAGTCAGTATCACATTGTTAGATAAACAGTAGAAACCCGGTCTCACAACGGCGCCTTTTACAGCCTGTCTCTTATCATATCAGATTTAGAGATAACTAGAACTAAAGCTCAGTCAATAATATTATTATCCTGTTAGTTAATAGTCTTAAGATTATTTTTCCTCCTCTCACCTACAATGTCAGCTTCAGCTAATGCTACTTAAAAATTTACTCAATATCACCAACAACTTAGGAGCAAAGCATGTAGAGGTAAAGAATCCCTTGTACACCAAGAGTTAGAGTTGAATCGAAATAAAGAGGTTCATAAATAACTTAACATCACGCTTTCCAACACGATATGTCACTCATGGCCTAGTCACTACATAGAAACCGAAAAGTAGTTTCCTGTTTTTCCTTTTTCACGTGGCACCTACCTTTCAAATTTCTAGCAGTCTGATCGGACTTTTGGTAAGACAAGTACAGTCGCACTGCAAGTAAACTACCGATTCTAGTCTGAACGAGACTTGCTGGAAGGTCAACTTGGTTTGGGTTTGATTTTTACTGAGTATTTTTCTGTTTTCTTAATAGACTGAAGAAAAATTACATTAAAATGAAATGTAAACGGGAAAGATTTGATAATCTAACAGTAAAGCTACAGGGACCAAACGGTTATCTTATTTCTTGACCAGATATTCTGATTAAACCAAATGTGGTGATGATTCCTTAAAGACAAACTATATAAACCAAACCACCTCAACTACAACACAGAATTACAATTATATGTTACATATCTATGCTTTTCAAGAATTCCTAATAAGAGTCAAGGCGAAAAACTAGATTAATTTAAGAATACCCACTTGACTGCAATAAGGAGGTCAAACTGATCATGGGAAAGTTCACTAGAGTTGTAATACTCTAAGGGCTAGCTTTAAAAAAATGTAGGCCCTCGGTCGGCCTTTTTCTTCTCATTTGGAGTTTAAATTATGCATTCCTAGAATACTCATGAACTCATGCATCATTCTCAGCAGCATATTGAGCATCTTTTATGGATCCAATTCCTAAGAAGTTAAGTTCCCATTCTAACCAACAAGCAGGCATCCATAATCCAATTTCATGACCATCCATTGCACTAGTAAAGGTAAGAACCATTTTTTTCTATCGCCCTCTCAGAGTGTAGAAAAAGTTTGGATGGACTTTTCCAGCAGATAGGACTGGATTGGATCATCACACGATTCATCCTTTTTCTTCAAGGTCAGCTCGCTTAAAATAAAATGGGATTTGAGGTTAGTTCCTTTGATTCTGTGAGATACGGATAATCAAACTACCACGATAAGAAGGTGCTTTACATTATTTATGCCGGCAGGTCTCTCCAAAATCCATTTAATTTCATTAACCTACTCAATCCTGTAATAAACTGCTCCGCTTCTTCATCATTATGTATCTTGCATTATAAGCCTGCCGAGCCAGGAGCCTGCACCACTCATAGCTCGATCCTCGATCTTTGATAATTCTACCATACTATCAATCAGTCACTTTCTTATATTAGTGGGTTGAGCAGACTTGTGTGGCTTTAGGCAAGGGGTAAAGTATCTAAGCATTTATGGTTGTGGTACTTAGGTAAAATTTAAACATTTAATTCTATATCGTTCATTATGTGAAGAACTGGGTGAGTTAATCCTTTTATCATCTCCCAAAAGTTGCATAAACTCTTCGCTATAAATTACTGCATTCTAAGTTCATTATTAAGAGTAATTAAATATTTTAAACCCATCCATCCCAAACCCAAGCAGTAAAATATTGTACACTACTATAATAAAACATCTTTGATCTAAAATAAGAAATATAATCTATTCATTATTAATAGTTGTCCCTCAGCTAACTTACTGCAGCCCAGCCGGTAGATTTATTTTACATTTCAAAATGTTTTCTGGACTATACGGTCTAATAAGTTACTTTTAGTATTTAGCTCTAGGTCTTACAAAGGTGTTGATAGGCTTACACACAGTAATTATAATGATTTTAAATTTGATAAAGAAAATGTTATTCCCCGGTCCCCGATTCGTAAACACGTTCGTTGCTTTAAGATGTGAATGAAGTGAAGCCCAAAATGTTACCACCGCCCGCGCCCGACAGAAGTTGTTGGGCTTGAATATGTCAGTAACAATTCCTAACAATTAAACATCAGTCTGATTTTTATTTGAATCATTTAACGTGGGCTTCAAAATTATACGTATTAAGTAAACAAAAGGTAAATGAGCTCACTGCACTGGTGAATTAAACCAAGGGGAAAACAAGTACGTCAATCAAATTAAAATTAATCAAAGGAATGAGGTCTGGGTGTGATGTTAGATGAGAAATATGGAAATGGATCATCATGTTTCTATCAAGGGAGTCAAACTGTCAGTTCAGTATCATATCAGTTCAGAGAGGTTCTTCCATGTAAGTAAATCATACATGTGCATGTCTTGTCTTGCTTTCTTGGAGTATGTTTAAGGCTTCACTTATTTTTCCAATTTTGACAGGTTGCTCAAAGCTTGACAGCTAGTGCGATACCATTTTTTGGATTAAATAAGGCATAAGGGAGCAACCTTGAGCAATGTCTATCCATCAGAAAATGGTGAAGTTTTCTAGTTCCATTTTAAAAAACTCGAGCTTTTAACCTATCATAGATCACGCCATGAATTGTAGGCGTCTTTCCTTATTCAAATATTTGGGTAATTTATGCATTTCCAAACTCCTTACTCCACATATAACTAAGTATAACTAGATTACACGTTGGTCCTTCTTATCGTACTATTTTTCTTTGTATGACAGACTAACCGTAATAAGTAACTTGGGTTGTAACGGCTATTGCCTCGCAAGCAAACAAAGTTGCCCATGATAATGCGTAGTGTAGTCCACTAGATGTTGAAAGTACACTAAAAAGTGAATTAAAATCTATCAAATTATTTTTATTGTGGATAATCAGGATACAAATATGAAAATGCAATGAGTAGAGCGGTTGGCTGCAACACCATTTTCAATTATATTCCTCCAGAAACTCTACGGTCGACTTTTTGTATAAAATAGCACAATTTCTTTCACTTCTCTATGCATTTAAATTGATCTGCAGCCGTTCACATAAGTAAAGCCCAGGACATGTTATATATTATTGTCCTTTCAAATAAACTATTGAATCTGAATCTGAATTTTGAATTGAAGTTCAGAATACGAGCCTAAGAAAGTTCCTTTTTTAAAGAAATTTCAGTAAGGACTACCTACTATTATTCTAAGTGTTGACTTCTATTTGAATTATAAATAAAAACAAATCTTTCTCTTCTCAGCTGGAAGTGAATAACTTCTTATTTATTTATCATATTCAGGATTAAAATACAGGTACTTGCTACACTTAACCTATTAATAAACCAGGTTATGTTGGGAAGGTTTACGCTTCATCATACACCGTTGTATGAAATTCAACTTGCCAAGCCATTAACAGCTTTAGCCCAAGCAACGAGACGACCTACAAACTTTCCTTCGTTAAAAAACCCCATCAAATTATACTACATTTTATTGGTCAGGTAAGTTATGTTTATAGTGTTAGTGTTTGAACCAAATATGATGATTATTTTTGGGCAAAGGGTGAGATAGTTTTATAGATTATTATTATTATTATTATTATTACCGAGAAAGGCTCAATGGGCAGCTTAAAATGTTGAAGTTCGGACATACAAGATTATGTATAGCTATGTTGATGATGACAGACACAGGTTGGGGCCAGAGTCATTTAACCAAAGAAAAGTGAAAATAAGTTGGTGGGATTGGAATATTTCTATTCGACTATTCCTTTACAAACTACAAGATGTATGTACTGTACATACAAAGACCAAGGGATATTTTCCCCCTCATTGTTGTTGTTGGAAGTATTTTTAAGATGGTCAATATCCATTCTGAGACTTTCAATTTGGAGTGAAAAGAACCAGTAAATAAAAATAGTAGGCCAACTGTTTGATTTCTAGCACATTTTAAATTAAATCCAACCTTGCAGAGCGAAGATGAGAAATCCCCTGGTCGCCAACCCCACTTGTTGTAGAAACGTCTTAAGAAGCGTTCTTTTTATGAATTATGTTTGCCTATTTCCCTTTGAGAAGGCTGCTCCGCTCATGTAATCACTTTAAGATGAACGTTTCTTGAACAGGAGTCCCACGGACTATTTTATGGCGCTAAAAGCAGGTCCAGACCTACTAACCAAGGGAGACCCACCTGCAAAACCTCTCAGCTTCGTTTAAAACAAAGTTGATTTAGTATTACTGTAATAGCCTTTGCAATGAGGTAGTCTGCATGGATGCTTAGGTACGGGAAGACTAAAAATGAGCGATGGTTTTGTTTTAGGGAATGATTTTTATTTTTATCCACGATCAGAAAAAATGCAGCTCAATTGCTTTTAACTATTTCTATAAACATATTAAAACGCTTTGATAGTTTTAGCCCAGTCAATTGGACTTATTAAAACCATGAAGGGTGAAAGTAAAACCGCAGGCATAAGTCAATCTTATTTTCCAGTAAAATTGCATGCGTACTAAAGTTAGTAAATAGTAGTGTTAGTTAAACAAATTCAGTATAAAAGTGTAACGAATTCCCGTCGCGTCGAAGTCATGATCACGAATGACACTTGAGATGGTTTTAATCGGAATTTACAAAGAATTTCTTCCACAGATGTACATATCTCGTAATACTTCAGGTACGTCTGCAAAACTATGCATGCGGTATAGTTATTTCGTAAGCTAAGCTCGTATCAGTCTTTTGGAATAAGCTCAAGTGAAGTGGCGTCCACTGTGAAGCCTCAGCAAATAAATAAATCTTTTGCTGAAAAAGTCGTCTAGATTTTCAGTAGATAGAATGAATACCGGAGAGAGAAACAAGTAATAACATGAATGTGGATTAGTTTCATAGAAATAAATCTCATAAATAACATCTGCTCCTGCATGTATCTGTATCAAAGAATTTGCCTTTTCTAGATTAGATAACTTTTTATCTGTCTTGTCTTCAGTCTTCGGCTGAGCACAATCATTTTTCCATCCTTTTACATGCTCGCCGTTTTCATTGCCAAGTCCATGTTTGCGTTCATTCGACCTATGGCTGCTTCTTAAGTTGTAGCTAAGTATTGCATATGTATGGTATTTGGTATATATTCTATATTCTGACTGTCTGATGATGTCTTGGAAAACAAGCTTCATCGCTCTACATTTGAGTTATTAGTCTTGTCAAACTCGTGACCTTTACCTTTAATAAGGACTAATTAGATGGAAATGATGCATAACAATTATTTACCACAGACTAGAGTCATCCTATACATATATTACAATTTGTTTCTTTAACTTATCTTCCCATTTACAGTTCCTTAATGAACAACAATAGTACCTTTAACACAGATTCACGATTATATCTTGCTGTCCACGATTTTCGAGCATCCAGAGATATATACAAAACTCCATCCATCTACCCTTCAGTAAATCAACGAGTAGGGATGGGGGTTGTAATTAACAGTCGTCTTCCCCACAGCCACTGCTCTATAAACCTGCTCTGTATTAATAATTAAAATTGTAACAAATTGATGAACAAAGCCAAAGCTAGGTACACGTAAAGGCTGGAGCCCAACACTCGCCGTTTCTAATAATCATTTGTATCGGCATATCATTTCGAAACTGCGGCTATGATAATATTTGCTATAGCTAAGATCCATGGATAAGGATCATTGACACAGGTAATATGAATTATTTAATGCAATATTAATGTATGAAATGACTACTCAGAATTTTTACATGATTTCTGCTCATGAGGAAATTGCAGCAAAAAGAGTAGTTTATTTTGCCCAGCTCATCTTCCTTTACCGGCATTAAAAACTCTAATGTACTAGCTGCTGATGTTGTGTTAAGTTGCTCTTTAGCTTTTTGAATGTTGTCCTTAAGCAATCAAGTTTTTCTCTGAGGTTAAACTTTTAAAAGTTCCTAGATGCACCGATTGGACTGCTAATATGTTGGCATTGTTCGCATGCTAATCACAACTGTGATCCGCATCAATTCTTGACCAGGTTTCTGTAGCATGGATTCCGTTCTCGATCCTATCTACTTACTAGCTTGAGTAATGCCAATGCCATTTCTTCGGCTTCATATGAGCTATTCAGACGCGTTAATGTCATATTAAAATTCTACAACACGGGGTTGATTCATCAACCTGCCAGGATGTTGATAAGTTATCAATGCCCACTAGCAATCTGAACAGTCCTCAAGATCTATCCTTTTCCAGTTGTCATAATATTTAAGCCGGTATGGTATGTAGTACAGCTTTAGTTTTTCCTCCATAAGACGGTAGGCATAGGTTGATAGGCAGGACAGGTTGTTTTTGCAATGGACTTAACACTTGAACGTTACAACTTGCTAATTCATCCGAAGTTATAAAAAGTCTTTCATTGAGAATAAATTGTTAGTGATTAATTGACCTTCAGGCTAGTAGATTGAGAAAATATGTTGATCCTTTTGACGAAGATAATCTATTTTTCTGTACCGTTGTAAGGATATGACTTTACTTAGTTTTGAGCCTTGGGTATATCTCTTGATGATATGATAATCAAGCCTAATTTGCCTACACATGTAGATCGCCAGGCAATCATCGAGAGAATGATTGAAAAAAGGCAACTAAATAGATGAGAAACTTTTTCAACTCTGATGATTTAGATGACTTTGATATATCCTCACATATACATGTACACGTTAGTATTATCTCAACCACAACTTGCTAAGTTGAACTCGAAGGCAGGAGTTCTTGCTTGGGTAAAGAATCTGGATCTTTGTAAACTGTTAGAGATATTATGGTAAAGATGTTAAATTCTTTTGTTGCTCGTATGCATGCTGCGGTTAAAAAATGTTGAACAATAAAGTAAGGAAAACAACTAGTAAAATGAGGGAAAAGACTGGCATCTTCATAATCGTAAGTTCTTTGCATATTATTACCAATAATGAGAGTAAACTAGAGGATAAAACTTGAAAACTTGAGAAATTATAGGTAAAAGTGAACTCCACAAGCACACAAACGGGAGTCTAATGAGATCTAAATTCATCTGATTTGTTTTAAACAGACTTGGTTACTTGCTTAGTATTCTAACTTTTTCGTACTTTATATTATACTCATACTCGATACAATTGCACCTTGTCTAGGGTAATGATTTTTTTTCTAGAAAAATAATGAAGTTTAACGAACACCCAGGAAGAGCAATGTATGAATACGTGTACTTATCATTTAATGTGTAAGCAAAATAGTTAAACGATTGTATTACAGAAAATGTAGTGGCCGTCTGCTCAAGAAAATTCAACTTAGTATTTGCACTACAAGTTTTTTTATATCATAACAGATACATTTACAGTGAAGTTTTCATCTAAATTTTACATTTTTCGTTCCTCTATTCTCCATTTTTAATTAACCACTTTTGTTACTCATATAATAAAGTAACTGCTAAAGCAGCTTTTATTTCTTTAATCATTTGTAGGGGTAATGATATCCCTCTAAATTATAATTTATAATTAGTAGGCAACTGTAGGACAGGCATATTAAACTTTGCCATTAAATTTTATTTTCATAATTACATGAAATGGGATGGGAATTGGAAATGTGGCGAAATGCAATGCATAAGTGATTGATATCATAAAATTCAATCAACTATGGCTTCTGTGTGTCAATTTTTTAGGTACTTTTTACATTTTCTTACTATCATAAGTTCAATGCAGAAAACCAAATTTGGTGGTCCTGCATTTGCGAAGAAAAAATGATTGACAAATTAGCCAAATAAAAACATCGATCTATTGATCGATGACACAAAATAGAATTATCGATTGATGAGTATATTCTATTCCTAATTGGGTACAGGAAACGGTTTTAAAATCTACCTATTGGACTTGACACGGTTTCGAATGACAGCCGTAACTCATTACTTAGGAATTGACCCTCAAGCTCCCAGTATTGAGCACTAGCCGACTAAAGCGAGCTAATTATATCTAAATTTTTTTAAAACAATAATGCAACATCAGATAAAGAAAAAGTCCCAGTATTTATTTCACTATCTAAGTAATCCTACAAGCCGTCTATCAATAACTATCATCTAGTGGCACAAACCCATAGCCACATTAATTCCAATAACGAATGCTAACTTCATCAAGTGTAGTAAACGTTTCAAATAATCGACTTCACTGCACTGCGAGAACCTATTAAACTGCGTAGAAGTATCGCAATTAAATACATTTGTCCTTTTAATCGTATAATAATATTGTGTGGGTAAATATATAGTAAAAATGTAAATGAGATCTGATCTATCTCTGGCTAAAAGTTCCTTTAGGGTTAATTTTATTAGCTACAACATTGGTAGAAGGTAGTGGGTTGTTTCAATGGACGAGAGGGTAGTTTTATAGCCACTGAGAGATAGGGAAAAGCCAGGAGGGTTGGTTTTGTTCATTGTGATTGTGAATTCTGTGTGATCTCAGGGTGGAATATCCTTCATCATCTTCTTTTTACTGTGTTGTGGATCATCATCGGAGAGCCAAAGTTACTAAACTAAAGGTATACCCAATGTTAAAGTTACTTACTGTTGACTGCGGCTTTACTTATATTTACTGCTTGTTGTGGAGATGAGCCCAAACAAACTGAAACGGACTGACTGAAGGTATCTTAGTACTAGATGAGAATGCATTGAATTACACGTAAGATAGCCATATCATAGTTGGTTGGTACTGAAGGAAGGTAGGGTTTGTTGGGTTCCCCGTTCACAAAACTACCTGTAGATTAAATATCAAAGGTTCCTTCGTCTTATTTCCGAGTAGGACTTGGTTCAGGTTACTTATACCAACCACTACCACACCTTCTCACAGCTTACTCATCTTCCTCTCGTGTAATAATTAATCCAGATTTATATTCTAGATCGAGTCACTTTTGAGACTTTCCCATTGGGAAACTGCAGTACATTGAAAACTCCTAAATTAACAATTTATAAGTGATTTAGTATTTAAAAAAAATTAATATACGTCTCTTCTGTCTGTCTAACTAAAGCTTTTAGCTAGCCGGCTGCTAAGTTTGGAATTTTTACTTGATTTGTGTGAAAGTGAGGAATTTGAGACGTGATCTAGATCTTAACTCTTTGAAAATTTAACCCATTCCTAAAGCACTATTTGCAGTTTGCACGTGAAACACTATTAAAATAGTTCTGAGATAGCTTACGAAACAAGTTTACAAAAGGCATTTACAATTTCGAGACACGGAAGTTAATGAAAGTGAAAAACTGTATTATGAAGGATTTTTACACTTTGTGACATTCGTCCGATCCATTCTAATCTATCCTGAATTGTATCCAGTGACTTTTTTAGTAAACCAACGGATACATTTTCCAAAATTGCGGTATAGTTTTTCAAAAAAAATTATGAACTGCAATATTTGCAATTCCAGAATCCATGATTTTACATGAGACGCTAAGTCTCTTATTACACATCAAAGCAAGTCATCAGCGAAGGCAAGCGTCCGTCCAAAAAAACAGTGTACGGTTATAGCACGTGCTTCAATTCCAGCACCATGAACTTTCTTATTCCAGGATTTAAAGGAAGGTTATAGCAAAAAAGCAGAATATCAATCTATGAAAAAAGTAGTGGCCTTTAAGATACCAGTAAACCACTACTATTTTATAACATTTTTAGTAAGAATTCATTAGTCTCCCATTGTCATGCAATTCACAAACCGATCCTTGATTATTTGAATATTTGGATCCGTTATTACCTACTATAAACTATAAGATCAAGTTTCAAGTTAATAAATCTTTTTATAGACAATTAGTAAGATAAAGAGTCGCCGCGTGGATGAATGAAGATGAACTGGTTTATGGATTTGAGCATGTCTCCTCAAGGGAGAGATTAACTTGTCCCTTGTCTTGCTGAGTTACTTTAAATAACATTATCACATTCAGATAATCAACTGTGAAAAAGCATTACAAATGACTGATTTCCTCGTTCGTCCTTATCAAATGTGACTCCAGTCATTTCTAGCGTTAACGACAGCACTACCACGGACTTTGACGCTACCTACGACGGGAAGCGTTGTGGTGGAGTTTAGACTGCACTGAATTCAAGTATTTTCCTGTTGAGCAACTGTAACCTCATACGCTAATTTGATGTTAGACCCGTCAGTTTTCCTCCAGAACCCTGCTCCAGATTTCAAGGTAAGGCTACAACCTCATGTGTTTCTTAAACTTAGGTAAATCAAGAATGGGAATCGATAAGAAAATAAATCGATAAGCATAGATAGACCAATTCACCAAAACTTAAAGCTTAACCATGCATTTTAAACCCATATGCATTTTAAAACCCTGCATTTTCATACCATTACTGCCGAAAAAACCGTCTACTCTAGACAAATATCCGCCTCCTCTGATTCCATTTGTTAAAGTCTTTCTTGGATTCTATAAAAATTCATCGTCATCTTCAAAATCAGGCTAAAGCAACTGCATTCTACTTTTTAATAGAAATACAATTATTGAACTTAGCCATTCTCCCTAGATTTTACAACAATAGTAGTAACCCACATGGATTTCAGGCCAGACCTTTATTTTTATTGTCAATGAGAAAGTGCGCTATCATTATTATCATTAGTCACTGGTAATCTGTAGCATTGATCGATCTGATATTACTGAACTGAACTGTTTTTCAAAGTAAAGCTCAGAATTTGTTTTCTCTCCGTGTTAGTTTAAGGGATTGATGAAGGTACAAGCCCCCAGTTAGTAAATGTTAAATGAGGTATTGATTTTTATTGTATACGAAGTTATTTCTGCACCTGGGGAAGCTTGAAAATTTTATAACATGTATTCGAAAAGGCTGGTTAAAACACTCAGTTAACAAAAATAAACTCGACTTATAAAATCATCGTTGCAGGATGGAATCTTGTACAAGGCCCCCTACAATTTGAAAGGCTTGTGCTTCGTGAGTTAATACGGTTTAATCTGATCCTGTCATTCAAAACGAATGTTGTTAAATTGTTAAGTCTCTTGGCAGTTTGGCCGCATTGTGATGAATTGTTTGATGTCAGTCGGCCCTTTTCCTTCTTACTGCTGGAGGAAATCTTGATCCTTATAAATGGCTTGTATGTTTGATCTAGATCAGACAAATGTCAACCTCTCCGGGATTTTTTTAAATGGTAAAAAGGCTCAGCTCCAGTTTGTTAGTTTGGGAGATATGCCCTTAAGTCTTTTTGGCATTCCATTAGCTTTTTTACGCTGTTGTGATGTGACAAGAGGTTGCAGTTGGTGATGAAACAGGAAGGAATATGTAGAAGTAGTTTATAAAACCCTTCATGTACATGAAAACATGATTTACGTTCTCGGCCATTGTTGAATAGTTTTTAGTTTTCTCTGTTGACTTTCATCCATCCTTCTATCCTTTTAGACAGAAATGTAACTGGCGTAGACCTCCGAAAGATTGAGAGCTGTTGAGACAAGGTCTTGTCTATTATGATAAAACATTCTGACATGATTTTAGGTTACACAAGAACCTATTATCAGATCAGGGTATAGTGAGGAGATAAATAGATATCTATGAAAAAACTATTGTATAGAAGAGCATTTTAACTGGTTCAGTGTAGTTGCACGATGCGTGCCAGGCAGGTAGTGTTCAAGGGGTTAAATAGGAGAAATTAAATTAAACGAGATTTAAGCTTAATTTAGTGAGGGTTGTCGCATATACGGTAGTGGGCAACTTGACTTCATATAAGCTTAATTTCTCGATTAGTTAATAATTAATGGAAAAAGTTAGATTTCTGAAAGTAATACTTGCCTTGGGTAGTATGGGGCTACAGAAGATTTAAAAAATATCTTAACTTTTTCATACATTTAATTTTATTTAGGTTCAACCAAACGGTAACATTTGTAACGAAAATAAAATATACGTAGGAGTAATTTAGCCAGCATTATGCTTTATGTGTTTACACAATGCTGCGTACTTCATCACTAACCGTTTAAATACGTTTTGATCTTTACGAGCGAGAGAGAGAGGGCAATATACATTTAATTGGCTGCACTGCAACCAAAGGTCTAAGAACTGTGCAGGATAAGACCATCAAGTAGACCAATTTCCGAACATAATAGAATGGTTTTGCTACACTCATTGTTTAAGATTTGTGTTATGAAAAATAAACCAGAAAAATAGGTATCAGCCAGCTTTTATTAAACAAAATGTATAGAATGCTTTTTTTAATCTTCTGCCAGGGCCCTTTATTTAGGAAAATGTAATTGAAAATGTAAAGAAAAAGTCTTCAGACGAGTCAGGAAATTCATCTCATTCGTTAATAAGATGAAGACGACAGGCACAATTTTGAAAACATGCACTAGTGCTGCCGATTGATAAATTATCTGCATTTTGATTATTCATCTTGTGTAAATAGTGAATGAGGGGAAAGTTAGCAATTAATTATAAACCGTTTACTGAAGAGTTCAGAGAAGCATTCTTCATTCAGATAATATACGCAAGAACTTAGGGGGGCATTGTTTTATAAATACGACAGGAAAACTTCAAATTGTTATTTATTAAAGCACCCAACATTGAAACTGTGTAACTAAAATTAGGGTTTTCTTACAAAAACAATTCTAAAAGATATCATGACATGAACTACTTGTACTGTACAGCGAGTTGTTTGCTATACTTGCAACAAGAAGTATTCTATACACATAATTTACTAACTGTTATGAATACCACTCACTCGTCCATGATATAAACAATGTGAAACAAGTTTTAAAGTGCCCACGTATGAAAGTAGAAAATCCTCTTTGTTCCAATGACAATTGACAAATGTAAGGACATCTGAGAGGGACACTTTGGAATCGAGATTGATTTATAATAGTAGATTTTAAATATGGCAGAGGAGAGCAAAAAACTCAAAAGATACTCCTGCTTTTTGTATTTAAATGTTAAACTCTGTAGTACCAAACCAAACAATTTTCAATGTTAATTTAGGCAGGTACTTTTAGTACTCTAGATACTTAATTTAATTTATTGTGTATCTGTATAGTTTTATAATGTTATTCTATCGAATTTTGCAAAAATGTACATAAATAATGCAAGCAACTTCGAAATCATCTTTTTGTTTGGAATCATATACAACTTGTATAGTGAGTCTCTTCTCCGACATTGTATCTAAAGTATAAATTTTATTTACTTGAATCAAATCAAACTGGGTCCATTTGAGATGGAAAAGTTTACGTTTGAAGTGCACACAATCTGGCTTTGTTCCCTGAAAGACTAACAAAGTAGAATGATAGTTCCAGCCAAACCTATGCAATCAGACTCATGAAAAGTTATTAATGAATAATGAAAAGTTCTTTTGTGATACAATAAAAAACAAAAATTATCGCACATATCCCTCTTTGGTAATACTCTATTGCATTGCTAGCATTTAACCTTTTATAACTAAATTCTAAAAGTATAGAAACGGTACGATATATTACAGTTATAAGAATTTAGTGATATTAAATAATACAGAAGCTTTCTCGTCTCATGGGATAGAAATTTAAATCCACAAGGAAATGTTTAGGGTTGAGTGGAGATTTTGTGGAAAGTACCCTCTAACCTTACCTTACCCTTCCGTTGTCCCCCTGTATTCATTGACTAGTCCAAGAAAGACAAGGAGCAAATGCAGACAGGCAAGCAAGGTATAGAATTCGGGAATAAATGACTTGAAAAATGAGTTGAATGAGAAAGCTGAAAATCATCCCGGTAAGAAACAGAGCTCTGTCCCTTGTTGTGACACAGTTTTCCATTTTTTCGGTCCGTTTTGATAAATTCGACGTCACCCACTTGAAAAGATGAGAGAGAGGACGTGTCATAATAAACAATGCTGTTGGGTTGATAAAATAAACATTGCAAAAAGTTGGCTCATTCACACACATATTACTGATGCCGTGCTACTACAACGGCTCTAGGAAACGTCCTAGTCTAAATAATGTACCGCAGGACTAGGTTACCTTACGTAGAAAGGCGAAATAAAGGTAACCCAACCAAAGATCCCTGTCTGTCGTCCCTTGAGTGAAAAATTGAAATCCTCGCATAACAACAGTCCCCCAGTTCTTTGGCTGGTTCAATAGAAAAGTCTCTTCAAAGAAAGACTTCACTTGAGCTACCACTTGAAACTTGTAGAGTGCTCAAACTTCACATTAGGTAGGATTCTACCATTAGAAATATTTATGTATATCACTCACTGGCCCAACTTTGAAATTTGGAATGACATTTTCAACAAGAGCAGAGAGACAGCAAGAGAGAGAGTGTATAAAAAGAGCCTCTCAAATATAAAATCTCTCTTGAGTTTTTATTACTCAGACCACCATCATCATAATCATTATTATCATCGGCCGCATCATCATTATGAAATGATCAGCATCTTTTTCAGCAGTCTTACCATTTTATGCAGTTATAACAAGAACCATTGGCTATTTGAACGACTGTACAGTAGATGAATCTTATTACTTCTGTGTATGTCTGCAGTCAGTCATTATTAGGTTCAAAATCAAAATCATTATTTTGAATTCTTTACAACCTCTGGTATTTTTTTACACTACTACTACTACTTGACAGACAGAGCAGAATTGATGGTTGAAGATGAAGATGAGAAAAAAATATTTCGCTCACCTTTATTCATCGTCGTCGTACATATTTTCTACTGTCCAACCGTTCCATTCAATATCAATTTGTTAAAATTGCTCTTCATCTGACTCTTTGCCTGGAATACCTCGTAGATCAAAGTTATAGTTATAACCACCGCAAAGCGAATGTACTGTCTAACTACTTACGGCTCTATCGTGCCTCGTTGGTAATAGTGCTCCTGTCTGTTTCCTTTCTTTTGGGACGATTATTCAATCCATTTTGGTTTCAAGTAATTTCCTTTATGAAAACCACCTAGGAAGAAAGTTTTTGCTCCATCTCCTTTGAGCGAATTTACTACGGTAAATTTTTTTGCTACACTGCTTACGCCATTGTCAGTTGTAATATTATAATAATAGTAAAGTTTCCAATGGATGATATAAAAGAGTTTAGCATCTAGTCTGTCAGTTCTCAAATCTGCCCTAACGATGATGTGCCCTTCTGTGTATCGAATTGATTCTTATCGAAATGAGACCTTAGGAATAATACTAATGATCCAGCCTTTGATATTAAAATCTATTAATTTGCTCCACAAGAAAAAGTAATATATTCAGAAGGGTAGAGTGCCAGCATAGACCATTCTTTAGATCTTAGCAAGATTAATTTACTCCTTTCATTTGGTAGTCATTTTTTGCGAGTTTCTCTCCGATGTTGCTATTCTCGTTGTTGTATCGTTTATGGTGAAGAAACCACAAACTATAAAGTAAAGTCTAGTTGTAGACAGTGAATTCTGCTTTGCTCCAATTTAATATCATATCCAATTGGTCCATTCTTTTCAAGACTATAAAATGATAGACCAAAACGGCCAACCGTGAGAGAGATCTTCGTGAAATCCAATCCTTCTCTGCGTTGAAGTTATCATAGACTGTGATAAATCTTGACAGGGGCTATAAAACATGAGCATTGTGTACCAATTTATTATTCTGTTCTGATCCAATCTCAAACTCTTGTATACTTTTTATCAGAAGGAACAAACAGGGAGAGAGATGGATGGATCTTTTGCTAAGGGTATTACCTTATATGAGATGCTAATACCAGTCTGATTTTGATTTGTTATGCTCTATCATATATTACCAACATTATAACATTATCTTGACGAGCAAGTGAGTGAAGTAAACTAGGTATCGACTATTAGCCTTACAACAACCAAGCTATTACATTACAATTTACTTTTACATCAGATAGAAATGACGAGAGAGAGCAAACACCTCGCTTAGTTCTGTTTTTCTTGTATTCTTTTATCAAATCGTGATTTTGCACTTCGCATTACAAAAATGCTTTGATTTTTTTCTCAACTCAGTCCTTGCCTAGCTCTAAGTATCAAACTATCTATCTCAACTTCCACTCAATCCTGCCTGCCAGTCTTGCCTGGATGTCTAATCTACTCGGCTACTACGATGTTTTATAATGGTCCAAGTAGTGATATTTGGTTTCTAATCTAACCATAATAATAACCATCAACCGATCAAAGGAGCAATACAGCTCGGCAGAAGACGTTAAAGGTTTTAGTTGTTATATAAAGTTTAGTCATGTCCCGATTAGATAAATTATTACACTCTTACTATCATTGCTCTTGCTATTACTTTTCATCCTTCCGAGCGTACTATCACAACTTTCAATAGTTCTTTACTTTCATATAATAATAAGAATAATAAAAATACATTTAGTCTAAATCCCTTTGGGCTACGCTAAAATCATCTTTGGAGATGAACCAGTAATGTTTCACATTTTAGACGCGTTTTTTGCTTCTATTTCTTTGCAGCCAGTGTGCAGTGCAGTGCTGGCTGGCTGTCTGTGCCGAGTTTGCCAATTTAGTGCTATTGTGAAATAAATAGATTCCCCACGGGGGGTTGTGTGAAGTTGGCGAAGGAGTAATTTTATTTTGATGCTGATGTATTAAACCTTTGGCTATAGCGTCAGCAGCAGCGGTATATACTCCTTGTATGGTCAACAGCAGTAGCATGGGATTTAATGAGGGTTGAAATTGGAAAGAATATTTTTCAAATGGAATTGTATTGGAAACCCCTATTGAAATTGAAAACTGTTGATGCACCGTCTAGTTAAGTCAGACTTTACAATATTTATCTTAAGCGAATGTAGACTATCTACTAGCTATCTGATGTTTACCATATGAGGATGAAAAATCACTCCTTTAACATTCAACTGAGGATTAGAAGTATTTTAGTACAAGCTGGGGTCTTGCAGGCAACCATTTGTAACCGTATAAGTAAATAAACAAAAACTAATAATTGCTATAATTTCTGAGCTATTTCCTGACAAGTGGACCGCGTACGAATAAAGAACAAATTGAGCAATAAATCACAAGAGCCAATTTCATTGAATCTGCTAAAATACAACTACTAGAAAAACTGAAGCACGATGCGGCTTAATTTTAGTTTTAAACTCGATCATGAAATTTTGTCTTAGATCTATTTTCTACAAAAGAGAAAATGCAATCAACTGGGCTAGGTTCAGCTTTAGCTGCTTAAAATGAGATAGCAGGGAGACCAGATTTGAGCCGAAATTGCTATAATTATTAGCTGTAGCAAGGAGGACGATTTATTCCCTCTCACTTGGTAATCATAATATAAAGAAGCTTCGTGAACTGAATTAGGTTTACTGGGTTGTCCCTTGATAAGTGGTTTTGAACTTACTACCACAGCCATGAATTCTAGAAAGTCAGTGTTTATTTACTGGCCGACATGGGGCTGTCAAAAAATGCGGATCTTTTGCGGATAATTTATTGCAGAGGGTTTTAAAATTTAGCTAAACTTAGAAAATTATAGCCTGTGTGAGCAAACGTTTTATAGAGCAGCGATAAAGAATCTGGAAAGTTGACTTATACATAAATTGCATGCTAGTTTAGTTCTAGTGCAGCCAAGACATATAAGTGGTTACAGGAGCAAGAACGAAACTCCGTTACCTCTCCACCATATTATAGTTAATTAGGAGTTTAAACTAGCATCAATTGTTACTGTTTACTCCTACTCTGACTACCTTAAATAATTCGAAATATTTTAGACGTAAGAGTTTAGAATTTATTTATTTCGGAAAGTTGTGCAAGAGCGATATTGTAAGGTCTTTAAATTTATAATTAAAGATCATTAAACAAAAAGTAATACGGGGGGAAACTGAATTCAGTTGTCTTTCTAAACTAGTCCCGTGTGCATTATAGTAAACCTGCTGCTGGCCGGAGATGATTAATCCTCTTACTATTATTCCTTGTTGCTCATTTTGCGTAATTCAGAAGCTCGATGAAGATAGTTAGAGACTTTGAATTATCTGGGTAATTGCTGAATGAGCCCAGAGCGAACCACCTTTTCCTTCCTTCATAGGTAGTCCTCGGCTGCAAGAATTCAAAGTCTTAATCGTAAATTGTAATCACCCGTAACCAACTTTGATAAAATGTAGTCAGTCAATTGGCATATCATAGTATTTTGAAATCGATTCCTTACTTTTCTTGTAAAGAAAGCGGGATAGATTTATTCTTTTGTCAAACTTTCTATCATTCATGCAATGAGAGTGTACACCGTCTACCTATGCTGCAATTGATAAATTCTAAGCAATTTTATGCTTTTTTAACTGGTAATAAATGTATAATTAACCACTTGTTGGTGAATTTTTAAAGATTTAAGCGGCACATTAGTCAATCTTGTAAAAATTTCTGAGTAAATTCCTCCTTGTTCGTACTTATAAATGCAAATGATTTACGTTACTTGTATTCGGTTAAAATTAAATATTTGACCACCACTACCACATCAGTGGCACCTTTATGTATGTCTAGAATGTCTTCTCATTTCAGCGGAGGCACGTAATGGTAATTAATTTTTAAAAACCTGATTAGGTATCCATAAATCTGAAAAATTTTGACTTGTTGACGAGCCCATTAAGCAGCACCCTTGTTGCTTCGTTTAATTTTTTTCTATGCTTTTTAAAGACATCATCAATTTAAGCGAACTGAATTTCTCGTAACGTATACCATAACTGAAGTGAGGCCAATACCATATTGACGTGATGTGTTGAGTGAGTTGCTCAATCTTTGCTTTTTGAAACGATTGGTTCATCCCCCGTGTACTTTTTAGATGAATTTGACTCCAAATCAATTTAGCAAAGGACGATCCGGTTTCATTATTTTCTTGTTTTTATTGAAAAAGCCTCAAATTCAACAGCAGCAACATCGTTATAATATTATTAAGATAAAGTCAGAAAAAGGTGTGTCCTCTATCTTGCCAATTTTCAAAATAATTGCCAAAACTTCTTTCGATGTGATTTATGCTATTGTATTTTAGCATTTTTGAGTAACTTCTCACTTTAATAACATTTGGCAACTTAAGTTATCCTAGATACTCATTAAGATGTAAATTTAATTTGATTTAAATCAAATATTACACTTCGATAAAAACTCAAGTGGGCCCTTCATGATGACGGTGATCGCCTTCGTTGTAAGTATTGCTATAAAATTAATGACGAACAGCAATCACTGAAAAAGCTAATAAAGCTCGGTCAAGTGCAATAAACATTCCATTGTGCCAATAAAGATCAATTGATGCATAAGATCCTCTTCTTCTTGAGCTATAAAATATTTGTTAACTCAATCATAACGAGTTTGCAGGTTCCATAATAACCCTAATGGACGCATGCATTCCTACAATTTAATAGCTCAAGAACACATTTGAAGGCCGTATCTCTTTAAAACGCATGTCAGTTACATTGTCGTCAAATTCGTTTCAAAAAATTAGAAAACTAAACTAAATACTATTTGATCGTTTAGTTAAGGCTGACTCATCTTAAGCTTGTGCTAAGAAAGTAGATGTGATGCATATGGCTATTACTCAAGTTTCATTGATAGGAACATGACTTGGTTTTCACGACTTTTCTTGCTACAGTAATATGACCAAGAGGTGGTAAACATTCCACAACTATTTAACTCTGCGTGTCGTCAAATGTTGTAAGTTAGGATGATCAAAATGGGATGAGTTTTATTCACTTAAAATATATTTCCAATCCATTATGAAAAATAAGACAAACTTGGAAGGGTCTCATCAAAACATTCCATAATTCAAGTCCAAAATATAATATGAAATCCATACCTTGTAAGCGCAAGGTGAATACATAATCATCTCATCTGGCTCTCGCTGCTCATTCAGCCTTGGCCAATCTGTCGCAAATTGTTTGTTGTAAATAATATTATAGAAACTTTGGTAAAAAACGTAACCACAACATAGTGATAAATGCATAGACTCAGAGGCTATATAAGTTATGTGTGTGTTAAAATGAAGATGCAAATAGCGTCTATATAATATTAAATTCCTCAAAAAAATCCTTGATAAAGGTACCCTTACCAGTGTTACATTCATTTCAGTTCAGCAAAGACGTGAGTGTCAAATTTTCAGTTACCCCGTTTTCTAGTTTCGTTTAACAGGTTGTGAGTTATAATGCGTGGATACCCAACAACATGATAGTAATTTAGTATTAGCAGGTAGCACTTTAGTAAATCAAATTAGATCTGTCAATATAAAATCAACCTCACTTCATGCTCACCATGAACTGCCATCAAAGAAACAATTCTAAGCAGACAGACTGACAAATAGCTATTTTTTAGTCTAAAGCGAGCTGACTAACAAATAGTGTAGTAGTCATAGCCAGTAAAGTCTGTAGTACAGTGTTCCTCATACTCATACTGTCCTCCTTTTTTGGTTTCTAAATTGTTAGATCAATTTCTTTTGTCCTTTTATATGTTTTTTGTTTAACTTTGAATTTTTGGGCCCAAACATTGGCTAGGTTTCTGTAATAAAATCTTCTACGTAGCTTTACATATTATCCATGTAAGTGTGGATTGCATGTCTAGGATTTATTCGCTCTGGTAGTAAATAGTACAGGTTTTGTAGTACTTATTAGTATTTTATATTTACCAAGTATTCAATGCGTATTACATTAGGCCAAGTATTGAATTAAAAGACTGGCTAGTATTAGAGCATAGAATACGGGCACTTTGGTAGAGCTATTACTGACGAGATAAATGATTGCATTTTTTCAATTTCTACATCCGCAAAAGTACGAATACCTCACATGATTAATCCTCACCTGTTCATCACTAGTTCTCGTCGTTATAACCCGTCGCGTCGTAACTAACCATGAAAACCTACCATCTAATCCTAATGGTAAACTTTTGAAGCAAAGCTGAAGCAAGCACATACTAAGATTACCAGTCGGAAGAAACTGACTGAACTGGATTGAATAAATGAAACCCACGGGTTAGCTCTACTTAGTTGCTTTGTCTAGTTGATTTTGTATAAAAACCCCATTTTCTTCGCTATAACACTTTATTAAAGGCTGATGCTCATAAGGGCAAACACAAACCAAGTCATGAGTTTCCAGATTAATAGAAATAATAGGAATTTTCCGAGGATGAGTTAAGTAAGAAATCGTGTCTTGCAAGGTATTGTAAAAATTGCAGTCATTCTCTCATCTCATAGATACCCAGTCAAAAATAATAAATGTAACTTCTTTGTTTTTCTCCTGCTCTCGACTAGCCAGAGATATCATCAATGATATATTATCCACAGAAACATCTCCGACAAACTAGTCCAGGTCAATTTAGCCTATGCTAAGTAAACTTTGTATGAATTTAACAAAGAGGATGTTCAGGTTTTTTACCCATAAAAGCATTCTGCTCTCTGATCTCACGTGCTTGTAAAAATTCTTCATTCTCATTGCTTTGCTAGTTTGTTTTTCCTTAGATTTTTCATCGCACGAGTTATTACGGTATATTCGTTAAGAAAAGCAGTTTAGATTTACAAGAAATACAAGAAGATGAATATACTACTAGCAACCACCCCGACTAATTATTTTTAATGCACACATGATCGTACTTGCCTTCTGATAATTGATTACAAGTGGGTTGCTGTGCCTGTCGATAAGATTTAAAGAAATAAATAGTCCTCAGATTTGTCTACCTCCGCCGTCTTAAGATTTTTATTGAATATGCACTCATATAATTGGAATATCCATAGATTGGGCCTTCAAAGTAGACAAATTAGGAAATATATACTCGTTTTTTAAATAATACAATTTATTACAACCATATCTGAAAATACAAATGTTTTATCAGAATAATGAATTTATATTCCACATCAACTCACAAAATAAGACGTCACTTTACTTTTTACAATCCTAATCTTTAGCCAACTAACTCTAGTTCTGCTGAACTTTTAGTAAAACAAAGAGGAGAATAAAGAACAGGTAAATGTTTTCCCAACTCTCGGCACATTAATTGAAAAAACCATCCTTCTCTTTGCTTTACTTGAAAAACAAGTTTTCGGCATCAGATTACTTTTGGAGTTTGTTCATTTTCATTCCACTTCTATAAAATGATTAACTGCCGAGGGATATTCAGTTTAGACTAAATGAACCAAATTGCTCATCATTAAATCTTTTTGATCCTAACTTATTATAATAATATTGCATACATTTATTTGGATGGATAGATGGATGATTGTTATCTGCATCAAAAGTAGTACGCATCAAATAAATGTAATGAGCAACTAATTCTACAGCTTAACCAGCTTTTGGCGAAAGTTCAAAGAATCTAATTCCAAAGTATCTTGATACAGAATAATATTAATGTTACAATTACAACTACGTTCGTGAAGAAGCTCACAATAATTTCTAATGTAACTTATTATTTTGTGAAATAAAATTTTATGATAAGAACGCCAAACAAAATTAATCTCGTTTAATGGACTTCCCGACGCAAATTAATTGATTCTATAGATAATCGCTTCTACATCGCCACTACCACCACCAACCGAGTGATTTGAATTCAATCAACCATTCATTTAGACCTCCATTACTAATGAATCTACAGAGGTGCAGTCCTCTCCTCGTAGAAAGAAATCTCTAAAGTAGGTACTCGAGCCTCTCTCTCTCTCTCTCTCTCTCTCTCTCTACGATAATGTTCGTTCGTCTTATTTTAATATTTGCTTCCTTTGAACTAACTGACTAATTGCCTCGGCAAGCAAAGATTGAAATTAGTTTCATAAAGAATCTACATCTATAAATAAATCTAGAGAACAAGAAGTACAGAATGTTGGTGGTATGATTATGTTCTGCTTTGGCGTTGATTTTAGTAAAGAGGAAGGTATAACAACATTGTTAGTGTTATGTTATTATGTGGTTTTGGTAGCTATACTAAATACTAAGTGAGATGAATCGAAGGATCATATATTCAGAACTTAGTTATGCCCAGCATTTCCATGAGTATATTTAGTATTCACAAATAAATATTCCTCATCCTGAATCGTAATTTGTTACTTTAATTTGAAAAGACAAGAGCATGTTATCAGCAGCAACGGGAGAAAAGTACGCTTGTGAAAATTAGCTCTCATTTCTGTCCTCTTTCATCTCGAGGAAGATACCTCACACGCATTTTATTTTATTCTCAGCTAAATTTATTTGACGACGACTCCTTTAAAACAAGTCGACTCACCTCATCATTTTTTATTGTTTTTCTCGGCGAGCTAAAAGTCGATAGGTGGTAATAAATATGTACCATCCTCATCATATTTTCTTGAACCATTTCATAAAGCACACACAAGAACATAATAATAATAATATCATCTCCTGTTGTAACAACTACTCCTTCTATTGACTATGCCAAGATAAAGATTCACCTGTAAATTGGTTATACTTTGTGGAAGAAGAGTATAACCCTACCTTTGTTAGCCGTCTTAGAATTCAGTTCACCTTTCATGTCCATTATTATTGCTGTTAGACAGACTGTAATTCATATTGACTCTCTACTTTTTCTACTACAGAATACAAAGTGGTAAATAAATGTGAGCGATACGTATTATTAGTGGAGGCTATATGTTTACACCTTGCCGTCCTCTAATCTTAAATCTAATCTTCAATCAACTTAGTTGTTTTCCCTATTAGAAATACCATTGTTTCGGGAAAGGGCCATTTCATCTTCTTCGTCGTAGGGAGTTACTTTGTGGATAATAAAAGTCAAGCTGAAATCGCAAAACGTCACAACCACTGGTAATAATATTATGTTCAAAAATCCTACCATATTAGTAGTTAGGACTTTCGTATGGTCAATGGTAAGTTTTGGCCTTTTTCTGTTTCTCAGCGAAAAAAGCTATTTCCACTTGACATTTAATGCTTTCTAGTTCTGCGCTTATATGCGTATTTCATTTCCTTCTGGGAAGATTTGCGACCATGTTTCTGTCATTATTACACTTTGTTCAGTGGACTTTTTAAGAGGTGCCACAATGTAATTGAATAAGGAGTTTACTCTTTTACAAATAGTGAGTACTAACTGACCCTAAGTTGGCTACTTTTGGCTAAAAGAGTAGGCATCGTGGCACCAGGTATGTAGTTACTTAGTATATAAGTAGGGATAATTAACGTGGATCATGTCCTGCTTGAGAGAAATTGAAAATAATTTTGTTGCATAAAAACTAAAATTGATTTGATCTTTGACCCTTTCTGCAAGGCAGTAAAGCAGAATTTTTAGCATAACTCCTGTCAAACTGAATAGAAAATAAGTCTTGACTCATTATAACGATGAATCATAGCCCCGTAATAGCTGCATGTATCTTACCGACAGTAGAGAATCTTTTAACAATTTAGATTAAACTTTCAAGAGTAGGGTGTAATCCTCCTTTTAAAGTTTCAAGCAAAAGGCCTCTAAAAAATCTCCAATCCATCCCAAATTTGCACCTTTCCGTTTTTACTGCCACATTACGCATTTACCTGGTTTCTTCAGTAAGAATGAGAAAAAAATGATAAAACCTCAGTATTAAACGCTGCTCAATGTTTAACGACAAGCATGGGGAGGAGACCAAGGGACCACATAATTATATACTTTGCTATCTCCTTTAAAAACTAATCAACCCGACTCGTCGATACAGAAAAAACAAAATACGTAATATTTCTTTGGGTAGCAAAGCAAGCAGCTCAACCTTCCATTTATGAAATCAGTTTTTGGTTCGTGGTGAGAAAAGAAACTGGTCCAATTTATTGAAGTTTTCAAGCTGGCTAAAAGGTGTGCGGCGACGGTTAGGTGGAATTTTTTAATTACTCTGTGATAATCAGTACCAAGATCGACTTCAACTGCTGTATCCACACATCTACTAGAGAAAAACATGGGCAAAAAGGGGCACTTAAAATTTACCAATGTAATTGTATTATTATTAAGTAGCTGCGTCTAGCTGAAGGAAAGGTAGCATCATCAGGGAATCCCCTGAGGGAAACTGCTCTCATAAAATGTGACTTGACCCCGCTCGCCTTGCTACCTGCTCACCCCATACTTGGTAAATGGAACTTTTATCCGCTTCTGTGTACTTCCTATTAGGTAATTTGATTCATTAAATCCCTCTGATTTATTTGGCATCTTCATAATACAGTAGCTCTCTTTTATTGCCCATTTTTTCCAAAGGATGCATGAGTAATATATATTTTTATTTTTATTTTTATTTTTTGTACAGCTAAAGGTTCATATCATTTTCTTATCTAACTAAAGTTGAACGCAAGGGAAGAATAGCAGTTAAATAAATGCTAGCTCATTTTAACAGAGTTTCTTGTTTGCCTACGTTAATAACGTCTGTGCACGTAGAAATTAGAAATGACCAACATTGCTTACAACCAATAATCAAAATCAAAGAAGGTGTATTAGTCCCTATTTAATTATAGCATCAATAATCAAGGATGCTCCTATTTAATGGCTCCTGGGATCATACTATCTATGCATAGTGGTATTATAGTTTGTGGTAGAAGTAATACTGCCTCCGATTAAGGGTATGATCTGATTGATTAAGGGGATCCTGTTGTTTGAGTTGGATCTTTATAGTGGAAAATAATGGTATGCTTGGTGAAAAGACCAGAATATAACAGAAAACAATGGGGCATTTTAGACAATTTTCGAAACCATTTATTTAGTCAAAATAAAGCAGGTTTCCTACTATACTTCTATCACTGACTACTTTCTTCTAGTTACAGTTTACCCTACCTAATTAAATATGCGGTCTTTAACGAAGTAGGATCCACCCAGAACTGAATAAGGCTCCGCTTTATTGCCTGTCAATTGGATTCACAGACGGTTTGGCAAAGACACTTGGCAGAAGGCTTATCCTTTTTGGCAACGACACTTTGGCAAAAGGCTTATCCATTTGGGCAAAGATAGTTTGGCAGTTTTTTTTGTAAAAAAATGAAACACTTTGACCGAAACAATTGTCATTTTGGCAAAAATTAAAATTATGCTTTATTTTCAATAAGTCTTTCATTCGTAGTCTTTAAAAACCCTCCAAATGTACAAAATGAAGGTTCAGGTGGGAGATACACAATTTGATCAAGCCATTAAAACAGTATTCATCGATAAAAAGTAGGTCGAAACTTTCTAACATAAGATTGGATCTGTTCATCCATTTCTCTATATTTTTTCTAGCAGTGTTCAACACTGGTTTGCTCCTTTTGCATGCAAAAGATGCACCTCCATAGGGTAGACGAGTCAATTTCTTACCTTTCTGGAAACGGGAATAAACCCCTTCAATATTATTAGTTGTTCGTTGAATATCCTGAAGAATTCAATATTTTCAATTCCAGAACTGAATAGGAAATAAAGGGTCATGTTATATTGTACCCACAGAGGATGCTTCAAAATATTGAGCCAAAGGAAAGTGAAGTTGTTTTGTTCGTGATCATATATGTAGTGCTAAAGACAACTACTTTTTACCGTAAGTCTTTCAAAGATCATTGCCAAACTGTATTTTGGCTTTCCCAAAGTGTCTTGGCCAAACTGTCTTTTTTTGTTGTTTTTTTTGCCAAAGTGTCTTCACCAAACTGTCTGCACACCGCCAATTGCCATTGGAAGCAATTTGTGTACATAATAAATATTCAACCCTTAATAAGCATTAAATTGTGGTTGGCTGTATAGTTTCCGTATTACAAATTAAATCAGTAATGCTGCATGCTGCACATATTTTCTACACGAACCCCTTCTTCGGTGGAAAAATAATCTGCAACTGATGAAAGATATGTTTCTGCATTCAATACATAATTAAATCGTTATTGTTGGGGCCTTCACCCCTCTTTCTAGTAAGAAAGACAGATTGTTTTTAGAAGAGGAGCGAATGAAGTTATAATAGAATGGTCCTTCTCTTGATTACTTTTTTCCTCCATTCTTTGTTAACTTTGTTGCGAGTCAGTCCGAACAAATCAATAAGCTATCTTGATATAACAGTTGTAATTTTCCGGTGCATAGAATCCTCTTTATTATTACAATCAGTATTTCTGAACATCAGCATCTCCAATGCAATGTCGTTGTCTTGTTCGTATCATTCATTGATTTCATTCTACTTATTGTTTCTTGAAGGCTGATTCCTTTGTATTTTTATTATCTAGATTAGATTGGCCGTACTTATAGGATCACCAGCTAGCCATTGATTTGCATCTTTGTATTGTGTGGAGTAATTTTCTCTTTGTGAAAAAATGATTTGTTTTCCTCGTTATGCTTTCCTCAGCTCGAAAAGTGAATCGTGTGTGTTCTCATTTGTTCCTCTGGTACATGATCCGGGGAGGAATTCAACTCGTAATTTACTACCATCTACGTTATAGATGGCTAGCTGATGATGCAAAACAGACAAGTGATTTAACTTTAAAAAGAGAAATGTGGTTTTTCAACTTAGGGGTCTCGATTCTCGATTGATGTAGATCATTTTTAGTTATTGAACCAATTTAAAGCCTACTAATGATGCATTTTTATGAGTTTGTATTCAGCCAGTCGGTAGTTTGGGATTTGGATGCAGATTGAGATTACTAAAGGTGGCCATTCGGCCTACAGAGTGAGATGAACTCTCTCATTTTAAAATGAAACGCTATACATCAGCGAATTCTATCCTGATTTTGTAAAAATTCATGTGCTTAAAAAACATTTCGACAAAAATTGGATGCAGCCTCAAGCAAATAAACAGACAAGCAACACCATTAGTTAAGCATTTTTTAATAACTCGTTTTGAAAACATTGACCATAGAAGTAATGTAGAGTAGTATTTAAATATGTACGTTAGCTAATGAGCCATTTAAATAATTAACTAAACAGTTTTCACAGACAGTCAAGTATTATTTGGCACGCATACTCTAATAACTACAAATGATTTAAAAAATGCTATTAAGCTCAAACAATTCCTTTGATTAATTAACGTTTAATGTTTGTTTCAAATTATTTTACCGTACAATTTTTAATCTCTGCGTTAGTTTTAAACTGAACAAATATTGCATTCGTAGAAAATACCCTCGTCTCACAGTAGGCAAAGGCAATTGGGCTGAAATTAAATATTTATCGTCTATCTCTATACTGTTCAAAGTTTCTGCTGTATTGGCACGTTAGGCTGTATTTACTCAAGATAATATTGTAATGATTAAGAGTACGATCACTTGCATTTGTAAATAGCTTGCCCCATACTTATATCGGCAAATGCTTTGCTTAAACTTTATACACGCTCATACACCATTTTTTGCCCAAACCTACTCATTAAACCAAGGCATTTTGATAATAATTATCAAAACCCTGCATCTAGTTAGATGCTCGAACTAAACTAATCAACATAACAGGACACGCACTCGTCAATTTGCAAATTTAAGCCAAAGCGAACCGAAATCAAGAAAGATTAATATAAGTAAAGTACAACGAGGAAAGTAAATTATAGCAAGAACGGTTTCCAAGTTAGTTAGATGGTCCAAGGGATCATGATCTTAAACGCCAACTACTAGGATAGCAAACCCGTGGTGTTAGACGGATACAAATATCTGGAGATAAATGAGCTAAGTCAGATATTGAAAGTGGAGGATTTAACAGAAGAAATGCTACGGAGTAATGAACAGGATTCGAGTTTTTGTAATTGATGAGACCACAACGCGACCGACCATATAACGATACATGTAATGGCACTATTTTATCTCGATTACCTATCTCCAATACCACTTACATTTTATACTATAATGGATGTTTGAAGCGACTAAACTACTTAAACAATTATAGCAATAAATAACGAGTATCAAAGTGAAGTTGAGGTAAAAGTCTAGAATCCGCATACGCGATAAAAATGCTTCGTCTGACCAGTCTGGCTGGTCCTGCATGGTGTCTTCTTGATTCTTGAAAGAATCTAGATGAAGTGAAATATCGTCTTATTATAAAATTAATAGTCAAGCAAGCCAGGTAACTCCATGCCATACCACGCCGAGCCAATTAAGTTTCAACGAACGAGCAAATAAACAATAAGGATCTACTATGAACATGATTTTTATTCATTTTATTCTCAGCGACCCTTGTGAACCCATATTGTGTTTACTATAATGTGATACAAGATCTAGAACGGCTTTTACTGACTTAAAAGTTTGGTTGGGAGAAAAGTTTGTAACATCAAATTCTATAAAAATGAGCATCTGCTTTTATATAAATTTACATGGAATGGTTCGATAGGATAAGATACTACATATACAAACATGAACGTTCTTTTATAGCAATATGCCAATTTTACTGCAGGTGATTATGCAACTGGGGTTTCTACCAGGCAACCCTTTTCCTTCAATTAAATGAAAGACATTTATTATCATTCACGTAACATCTTATAATAGTCATTGTATTTCATATACTATACTAAACTGATTGCAATATCAAATGCATGAAGCGCACAAGCAGAAGAAATAAAATAATAAGTTTAATTTAATACCCAATGTTGCTGATTAATGGAGGCATAAAAGGAGAAATACGACCTGGATTTGAATCCGTTTGTTCGTACACAACACATAATACCAGGCTGCGTGGGCCTGATTTGAAATATTAATGCTGACATTAGAAATAAATATCTTGATATGTAACCCGTCATGATGATGAGGTAGGCTCAACCTGAGCTGGATTCTTGTTCGTGGTGAATCTCTGCCTGTGTCATTTGTCAAGAAGAAAAAGCCACCCAGAGTAGCTTAACTAACTGACTGCTTTGCTGGCTACAATAAGTAAAAGAACAGTACAAAGAAAAAACGCACAGTCCGGTTCATTCAGTCTAGCTTGGCTAATAGTTGATGCCCCTTCTAATAAATAACTTATAATAATATTTAAATGAGAGTAGATATCACCTTCTTACAGGGAATGAATAAGAAGAATGTGCTCTGGAGAATTTATTTGGGGTTGGATTTCAAACAACGACCCACCTCATGTCTTGTCTACAAAATTGCTTGACTTACGTAGATCATGTTCAGAGTTGGGGTGTTCCACATTATTTTTTATGAGCGTTTCTCATTTCGAATCCCTTATTCATCTCCTACTATATCTACCCACTAGCTACCAAATCTCCTGAGTATAAATCTATCTACTTGCTACCATTTTAAATACCTGCACACATGCTTAGATTAAACTGTTATTGCTCCAAGATCGCAGCCTGATTTATGAATGAATAAAAATTGAATTAATTTCATATTCTTCCCATGTCAGTCAATTAGGGTAGTACTTGTAGGTAGGCAGGGGTAGTGGCAACCCAAGCCCTTGTAAATAAAATTAAATAAAATAGAGCAGACCTACAATATATAGAAGAGAAAAAAAGTGGCTGGAATAAATTAAACAAAAGTTGATTTAGCTTAGGAGATTTCCCTTTTTATATTTTAACATTTTAACTCAAGTCACCGACAGAATACAAAATGGACAGAGATTAGAAACTGCTTCTGGAAATTCTCAGGTGAAAATTGTGATGATTTAATATTCAGAGTAATTTATAGACAATTAGAAGCCAGTAAATCCTGCTGAACTCTTGAGATAAAGTAAACGTCGTAAAATACTTTGATTCCGACCAGCCCGTCATTTCCAACTTATGAGATGTGAGATGCTTCCCACGCGTTTGTTACTGTGGTTATTGGAAGCAGTTTAATAATATTAAAATGAATATCACATCTCAGTCCGATTTATACCCAGTTACCTTTATGTTTTTGGACATGATTGTGTGGAGATAGTGTATGACTTAGGCAAGACTACTTAGAAGGATGAACAACAGCAAGTGGCTACTGGTTATGAGATGATACATATTACTAAATCTGTAAATACCGTGTCTAACTTACTTACTTCAGCAGTGGTTACTTACCCAACCCTCTTTTCCTTCTACCTACGTCGACCAGCAACCTTGTAAATCTTTCTTCAATTCATATCACAAGTTTTAATGCCTTTTTTGACTTGATATAAAACTGTTATGTCATTCTGTCCACTCCTCCCTCCCTCAACACTGAATCTGTAATCAAGTCTGTCCTTTTCTTCTATAGTTCTTCTGTCTCGTAAGAGTAAAAAATGATATTCATGAGACAGGAAACAGTAATATTCAATATAACGTCGTTTGTCTACAAAATTAGTGTACGCATTTCGTTGCCAACAACCAAACATACTGTTCTTAGTGATTTGATTAGAAAAGCTAATCAAATTTTATTATAACCTTCGTTCTGATCAAAACAAGACAATCTTATGCGTTTTATTTTATTCCAAGATGATAAATTGTCACATGTAGAAAGTTGTTTTCTTTATTTTAACACGGTTGTCTGTGAGATGTCTGAAATTTAAACACATTAGCCAACTGCCTACTTACCTAGATTGTTACTTTCCTGTGGAGTACGTACCTAAAAGAAAAAGGTGGAGATTAACAGATTATTGTCATTTAGCACCAAACAGAAGGTAGTTTACACTGGCAGTGGTAGCCTCAGCCTCGCTTGATGAAGATACTAGATCGAGATGTGACGATATTTCCTTCCTAATCTAAAACGATCAAGAGATTCCTCTCAATAAGTTGAAAATCAACTTTATTTTGCCCTTTATAAAGTTATAATAATATAATATTCTTCTTATTAATTTTTTATTCATTTAATGTCATGGGGCAATTCATTTTCTAAGTCTAAAGTCTCTCATTTTGAACACCTAATCTGTTTTCTGCTAACGTTTGTCAAATAGAGATGAATAATTTGAAGCCCTAAATTCATATACCCTTTGACCCTTCTGAAGAAAAAGGCTTGGTGGTTAAGTAATAAAATGCCAGCACGCAACGGACAATTGAAAGCATCTTAGTTGTAATTTAGTATAGTACACACGAGTGAGTATGTAGTAAAATTGAGGAAGAAGATAAAAAACAAACATAAACAAAATAGGATTATCTGACCTTTTGGCCAGTAGTTATGAGACGGTGATTCTTTTTTGCTTTATTTGATTACTAGGATAGTAAATTGTAACTGCACTGGCTTGCTGAAGATGAGTAAGAATATTTAAAAAGTGGAATAAGTACTACTAGGCAGGCAACTAGGATATAGTTTACGGCCATGAGAAGCATATTATAAAAAATCGCAACAAGGTAATGCCAGGGATCCAGATCATTTGTCAAAATGATGACGATGATTAAGAAAAGGTAGTTTGAATTAGGAGATAGATGATTACTATACGCAGCGAGCACAAGTCAGGAAAATACTTAAGTGAGAGGTGTACAGGTTGTTGTAACCCAGTCATTACATTATGTTATTACTATCTATGCATGCCGCGTAAGTAAACTGAATGAATGGCTCAGCTAATTCCCAGTAGTAAATTATTATATAGTTATTGTTATTGTAACGTGTCAGAGGAAAAATCTCTCTAGACAGAGTAATGGGAGACAATGTTACATTTATTATAGCCAAGCAATTCAACTTAAAGTGACACTGCACTGGCTCAAATGAACGGAGCGATTGCAATGGTCGTATGTTTGACTGTCGTTTGGGTTAAATCACCATAATTCCAAATAGGGTAAAAGTGTACAAAGCCACAAAGAAGGTTGGTCGGTTGTAAAATTAAAAACTTGGTCTCGATCCATGTAAATACTCCTAGTTAATGAGTCTTCCACTTGCCAAACTGGAATAATAATCCTCAAATTCAAACTTTAAAGCAACAGTTTCTTGCAAGAAACTAGCAAAACAGTCCAATTGTTTTAGTTTTACTCTCTTATTCATCTAGTTAAGTTAGGTATGCAGTTTTCCTAAATGCCATTTGTAATACGTTGGTTTTATACCTTGCTTTTCAATTTTTACGTATATACTATACTCGTTTGTTCGTGTTTGCAAGCTTGTTCTGACACACCAGGGGTCGAACAAAATTATACGATTCTAATGCGTACTTGAAAAAAATCCCACTAACTAAACCCAAAAGCATTTAAACCCGTGCGACTTTAGTTTATACGCATATTGTATTTTTACGAGAGGATCAAGGAAAGAAATTATGAAGCAAAAAAACTAATTTGTGATCCAGTTCAGTTGAAATGAGATTTGCTCTTGGTGTCATGAACTGTTTATTGTTTATTTATCTCATTAGCCAGGTGCTTCCAAATTCATCCCTCGTTTCCTCCATTTGCATAGCATTCTTGAGAAAATTTGTAAGCCCAAACTCTGCTGACTCGAAAGACTTCGTTTGAGAAAGTTTTGAGTATCATCTCGCCTGTCAGTCGCAGTCTATGGGTAGTAAAAGGAAAGGTAAATATACAGATTCTGACTAGCTGACTTGTGCGTTGTGCGTCTGTATCTGTTATGATTTCTATGGTAGTTTGTAGTCTAGTATATTTGATTAACCACTTGACAAAAAACAAACCGGGTCCTAATTCTAATATCTCATTTGCGTAACCATTTGAACAACGGAGGGCATAACACGAGTAAATATCTAGATCGACCCACAGTCCAATAAGATTGTAATTAGTTATTCTGACAATCAGCCGTCATAGGGTTTGACGGGTACATCTTTCATCCCAAAAATTAGAATTTAGTCGACATAAAATAGTGGAAATTATTTGCAGTATAAGGAAAGAATGAAACAAAATGTGCACTTACACATTACACCGGATAACTAACGCCAAGCCAGAAATTGTATCTTTTTCGAGAAGATTGAAGTTAAATTGTATTGTAACATTGTAAGATTACGATATGACGCAAAGTGATGAACATTATGTTAAACAAAGAAAACTTATTGGAATTAGCATAAGATACGACGAAGGGGGACGTGGATTAGGAAGAAGATATTTTGTTTCACTGTGGCTAAGCTGATTTAGTTGATTGATAATACAATTATTATCATAAGAAGTTCCATTGCATAGTAATATTTTTTTATCTAGTTATAAAGTCATCATGGGCCGTGAAGGCTCAATAAATTTAAGAGAAATTTTTTAAATTCATTCAGAAAACGAGGAATAATATTATTGATGCCAGCTGCCATCAAGGAACCTGAGAAGGTCAAACATTAACAATTTCCACTTTTCTCAACTGTTCTTCTCTATAAAACTAGTTAATAAGCATAATTTTGTTCAAATTATCAGATTTACTACTTGCAGAGGCATTTGGGTTTACACCTTTAAACCTAGAACTTTGACGGAACCTGAACAATAACATCAGTGATTTTAATATAGTAGTATAATATGCTCATGCATGATAGATAAAATAGTGTAACAGTAAGTAGGTAGTCAGGATCAACTTTTTGTTAAAAAGTGTAGAATATTTGACAAGAAATCTGACAATAATAATTTAATTTTTAATAATTTACGCGATGAGTTTAATTTTCTAACGGTAGCGGAGCGTGTGAAGTTTGTACTTCTAAAAAACGCGTTTAAGGATTACTCACTAGGTAA